>MU711159.1:125444-136556 GCA_026770625.1 Nicotiana glauca | reverse complement strand
TCGGTCCAAAGAATAGCAATCAATCCTCAAATACCGCCTTTCCTCTACAATCCGACTCCGAAACAATGATATCTAGGCATAATTAATTCAATAATATCAATAAAGACTCAATGGCAACATCCCATAGCCTAGATATGAATTTTCTAGCATTCTTCCAAAAATACCAAAATTCGATACTAGGCCCACATGGTCCAAACACGAGGCTCGGACCAAAACCTAGTCACTCATAACCCCACGAGTTCAAATATGCAATTGTTTTAAGATTCGACCCCAAATTGAGGTTGAATCACCCAAAATTCTCAAAACCCTAACTCTATCCAAAACCCCTAATTTTTACTTTGGTTTCATGATTTAGGTCTAAGATTTCAGTAATTAATGAAAAAGAGTGAAAGAATTAGGTGGAAAATTACTTACCCAAAGACTTTGGTGAAGAAGATCTTCAAAAATCGCCCCTAGAGCTTGGAGAATACAAGTTTTATGAAAGAATGGGAATAGTCCCTAACTATTCTGTTTTTAGGCTTTAAAAATCGTTGGGCAAAAATGCCTTTCGCGTTCGCGGAAAGGGGGCCGCGTTCGCGAAGGGTAAAGGAGTCAAGGCATCGCGAACGTGGGGTACTCGTTGCGAATGCGTAGAAGGATGAACTGGGGGTTTGGGATTTGCTTATACGCGAACGCGAGAGGGGGCTCGCGAACGCGATGAAGGGGGAACCAAGGCTACGCGAACGCGGGCACTTGTCCACGAACGCGAAGAAGGGAAAGCCCACTGGTATACGAACGCGAGCCGAGTGCTGCGAACGCGAAGAAGCAAATAACTGGGCAAAAATTGCAGAAAATCTGCTACATCTCCTAAGTCCAAAATCACCCCGAACACCTCCGAAAACACTCCCGAGCCCTCGGGGATCCTAACCAATCACACACACCAACTCAACAACATCCTGCGAATTTACTCAAGCGATCAAACCGCCAAAATAACATCAAAATAATTGAATCAAACCCCAAAATCATCATTTTTCATTCTAACTTCATAAACTTCAAACTTTAGATATTTAGGTCCGAAACACGTCAAATGACGTCCGATTTCGATCAAACTTTACAGAAAGCGCTTAACACATATTTAAGACTTGTTCCGGGCGTCGGAACCAAAATACGAGCCCGATACCATAGTCTTTTAATTAATTTTCATTTCCATTTTCCTTAATAATTTCAGAAAAATAATTTCACTGTAAAATTCTTTTCCTCGGGTTCTAGACCTCGGATTTCGACTCCGGGCACATGCCCGAGTCCCATATTTTTCTACGGACCCTCCGGTACCGTCAAATTACAGGTCCGGATCCGTTTACCAAAAATGTTGACTAAAGTCAACTTCAATCATTTTAAAAGCCACATTTTGAAATTTTTCACAGAATTTAACATATCATCTTTCCGGCTACGCGCCCCGACTGCGCATGCAAATCGAGGCAACTAAAAGTGAGGTTTTCAAGGACTCGAAAGCAAGGAAAAAGAGAGAAATCCGGTGATGACCCTTTGGGTAGTAACATTCTCCACCTCTAAAACAACCGTTCGTCCTCGAACGGACAAAAGAAAGGAGTACCTGAGTCGGGAAATAGTTAAAGATAGCGGCTCCGCATATCATACTCGGACTCCCAGGTCGATGCCTGAGGAAGCTGACATCTCAACTGGACACGCACTGAAGGAAAACTCTTCGACCTCAACTGTCGAACCTGCCAGTCTAGG
Source organism: Nicotiana glauca (assembly GCA_026770625.1). Lineage (NCBI taxonomy): Eukaryota > Viridiplantae > Streptophyta > Magnoliopsida > Solanales > Solanaceae > Nicotiana > Nicotiana glauca. Next base: position 134,822 of record MU711159.1, on the reverse strand, counting down.
ATAGCTACTAGCTCCTCCTCGTAAGACAGAACCTTGTCCAACTGGACAGTGCTGAAATCTAACACGTGGGATGGATCACCGTGATACCTCCGAAGCATGGACACATAAAACACTAGATGTACGGCTGACAAGCTAGGCGGCAAGGCAAGTCTGTAAGCCGCCTCTCCCACACGATCGAGGATCTCAAATGGACCAATGAATCTAGAGGCTAAGCTTGCCTTTCTTCCCAAATCTCATCACACCCTTCATAGGCGACACTCGGAGCAATACCCGCTCACCAACCATGAAAGCTACATCTCGAACCTTACGATCCGCATAACTCTTTTGTCGCTACTAAGCTGAATGAAGCCTGTCCTAAATGATATTGACCTTATCCAAGGCTTCCTAAACTAAATCTGTACCCAATAACTGAGACTCTCCCGGCTCAAACCATCCGACTGGAGACCGACATCGCCTACCATACAATGCCTCATATGGAGCCATCTGAATGCTGGACTGGTAGCTATTGTTGTAGGCGAACTCTGCTAAAGGCAAAAACTGTTCCCACGAGCCTCCAAAATCAATGACACATGCTCGGAGCATATCCTCCAATATCTGAATAGTCCTCTCGGACTGGGCGTCCGTCTGAGGATGGAACGATGTGCTCAACTGAACCTGGGTGCCCAACTCCTGCTGAACTGCTCTCCAGAAGCGCGAGGTAAACTGCGTACCCCGGTCCGAAATGATAGATGCCGGCATCCCGTTAAAGCGAACAATCTCTCGGATGTAGATCTCAGCTAACCTCTCCGATGAATAAGTGGCTGCAATAGGAATAAAATACGCCGACTTGGTCAGCCTATCAACAATGAACCAAATAGCATCAAACTTATTCCAAGTCATCGGAAGTCCAGTAACGAAATCCATGGTAATCTTCTCCCACTTTCACTCGGGAAGCTCAATCCTCTAAAATAAACCATCAGGCCTCTGATGCTCATACTTGACCTGCTGACAGTTCAAACACTTAGCCACATATGCAACAATATCTTTCTTCATCCTACGCCACCATTAATGCTGCCACAAGTCCTGGTGCATCTTCGCGGCGCCCGGGTGAATAGAATACCGAGAGCTATGGGCCTCCGCTAAGATCAACTCTCGAATACCATCGACATTGGGCACACAAACTCGTCCCTGCAACCTTAAAACACCATCATCATCTAAGGTCACCTTCGTGGCACCTCCGCGCTGCACCGTGTCTCTCAGGACACATAAACGGGGATTATCAAACTGATGATCACGGATATGCTCCAATAATGAAGAACGAGCGACCGTGCAAGCTAACACTCTGCTAGGCTCAGAAATGTCCAACCTCACAAATCGATTGGCCAAGGCCTGAATATCCAAAGCAAGCGGTCTCTAGCTGACCGGAACATAAGCAAGACTATCCATGCTGGCGGACTTCCTACTCAATGCATCGGCCACCACATTGGCTCTACCCGGGTGGTACAAAATAGTAACATCATAATCCTTCAATAGCTCCAACCACCTCCGCTGCCTCAAGTTCAACTCTTTCTGCTTGAACAAGTATTGCAGACTCTTGTGATCAGTGTATACCTCACATGTCACCCCATATAAGTAATGCCTCCAAATCTTCAAAGCATGAACAATGGCTGCTAACTATAAATCATGAACCAGATAATTCTTCTCGTGGATCTTCAATTGCCTCGAAGCATAAGTAATGACTCTGCCATCCTGCATCAATACCGTACCAAGCCCAATACGGGAAGCATCACAATAAACTGTATAGGGTCCTGAGCCTGTGGGCAAAACCAATATCGGTGTCATAGTCAGAGTTGTCTTGAGCTTTTGAAAGCTCTCCTCACACTCGTCTGACCATCTGAATTGGGCACCCTTCTGGGTCAACCTGGTCATCAGGGCTGCTATGGTTGAAAATCCCTCTACGAACCGGCGGTAATAACCTGCTAACCCCAAGAAACTCCGAATCTCAGTAGCCGATGCTGGTCGAGGCCAATTTTTGACTGCCTCAATCTTTTTTGGGTCCACCTGAATACCCTCTGCTGATACAACATGACCCAGAAATGCAACCGAACTCAACCAGAACTCGCACTTCGAGAACTTAGCATACAACTGACTATCCTTCAGAGTCTTAAGAACCACTCTAAGGTGCTGCTCGTGTTCCTCCTGGCTGCGGGAGTACACCAGAATATCATCAATAAAGACTATGACGAACAAGTCCAAATAAGGTCTGAACACTCGGTTCATCAACTCCATAAATGCAGCTGGGGCATTGGTCAACCCAAATGACATGAACAAAAACTCATAATTCCCGTACCGAGTGCGGAGTGCTGTCTTAGGGACATCAGACGCCCAAATCCTCAGTTGATGGTAACCAAATCTCAAGTCTATCTTTGAAAACACCTTTGCACCCTGAAGCTGGTCAAACAAATCATCAATCCTCAGCAGTGGATACTTGTTCTTTATCGTCACCTTGTTTAACTGCCGGTAATCAATGCACATCCTCATCAATCCATACTTTTTCTTCACAAATAACACATGCGTGCCCCAAGGAGAAACGCCAGGCCTGATAAAACCCTTCTCTAGCAAATCTTGCAACTGGTTCTTTAACTCCTTCAACTCTGGTGGGGCCATGCGATACGGTGGAATAGAAATGGGCTGCGTGCCTGGGGCCAGATCAATACAGAAATCAATATCCCTGTCGGGTGACATACCCGGCAGGTCTGAAGGAAAAATCTCGGGGAACTCCCGAACAATAGGAATAGAGTCAATAGAAGGAACCTCTATGATGGAATCGCGAACATACGCCAGATAAGCTAAACACCCCTTTTCGACCATTCGTCGAGCCTTTACACATGAAATAACACTGCGGGTGGCATGTCCTGGGGTCCCTCTCCACTCCAATCGGGGCAAATCTGGTAAAGCCAAGGTCACGGTCTTGGCGTGACGATCCAAGATAGCATAATACGGGGACAACCAATCCATCCCTAATATAACGTCAAAATCCACCATGTCTAAAAGCAATAAATCACCACGGGTCTCAAGACCCTCAAACACTATCACATAGGAACGATGAACTCGGTCGACCACTATAGAATCACCCACCGGTGTAGATACATAAACAGGGATACCCAAAGCATCACTAGGCATAGCCAGGTAGGGTGCAAAATAAGACGACACATATAAAGACGTAGACCCAGGGTCAAATAGCACTGAAGCATCCCTATCACAGACCAGAATTGTACCTGTAATAATAGCATCTGAAGACTCAGCCTCGGGCCTGGCTGGCAAAGCATAACACTGAGGCTGGGCCCCACCTCCCTGAACCATGTCTCTGGGACGATCGGCTACTGGCTAACCACTACCTCTGTCGTTCCGAGCTCCACCTCTAAGGTCTCTACCTTCACCTCTATGATCCCTACCCCCGCCTCTAGCTGGTTGGGCAAGCTGTGGATCACCTGGTGCATGAATCATGGGGCGAGGACCTTGATACTGAGAGCTACCCGAGGCTCGAGGTCAAAATCTGACAATGTGACTGGGGTCACCACAACCATAACAAGCCCTCGACAGCTGAGACTGCTGGCCCTATCGACCTGAATGCCTTCCCCGGAAGCTCTAAAGTGGAGGTGAACTGATGGGCTGCTGATCAGAATAATGCTTTTGAGAACCTCCACTGCCTGGAGTACCATGAGAAACCTGGAGTGCTGACTAAAAGGGCCTCGGTGAATGGCCTCTGCCATAAGAATCCCTACCTCCAGACGAGGTACCACTGAACCAACCAGAATGACGAGGCCTCTTATCCGACACATGACCACCTCCTCGTGCAAGGGCCATCTCAACTCTACGGGCCGCATTGGCCGCCTCCTGAAAGGAAATCTCACTACCAGCCCCCATATCCATCTGGAGACGGATCGACTGAATCAATCCATCAATAAACCTCCTCACCCTCTCTTGCTCTGTAGGGAGTATAACAATAGCATGGCGTGCCAAATCAATGAACCGAGTCTCATACTGGGTGACTGTCATGGAGCCCTACTGTAGGCACTCAAACTGCCTGCGAAGTGCCTCCCGCTGAGTAACTGGAGAAACTTCTCCAAAAATAACTCTGCGAACTGATCCCATGTCAATGCTGCGCGACCCTGCTGGTTTAGATAAACAATAGTCCCTCCACCAAGTCTTGGCGGATCCTGCAAGCCGAAAGGTGGCGAAGTCGACCCTATTGGTCTCCACAATACCCATAGTCCTAAGGATCTCATGGCAACTGAATAAGAAATCATGTGGATCCTCTGATGAAGCACCGCTGAATGTGGTGGTGAAGAGCTTGGAGAACCTATCAAGTCTCCACAAAGCATCTGAAGACATCGCCGCTCCATCGCCGGTCTGGGCTGCAATACCTGGCTGAGCTGCCATAGCTGGCTGAACCACTGGGACATGAGTCTGGGGAGCTACCTGCTCTGGAGTACGTGTAGCAGGAGTCTAAACTCCTCCTCCAGCCTGAGAAGTGGCTGGTTCTACTAGAAGCAAAACCGCTCTACTGACGCTCTCCATGAAGACTGCCAATCTAACTAAAGCGTCCTGAAGATCTAGGGTGACCATGACCCCTCCTGGGACCTGAGCTGGGCCCACCAGAGCTGCTGGGGCTGGAACATCCTCATCATAGTCAATACGAGGCTCCACCTCTGGAACTGCTGTCCGGGGCTGAGCTCTGCCCCTGCCTCGGCCTCTGGCACTACCTCGGCCTCTGCCCCTCGCAGGAGCTGCTGCTAGGGACTCGGGCTACTGCGCGGTAGAGAAGGAAGTGCGTGTTCTCACCATCTGTGGAAGAACAGAGTGAAAAGACAATCAGTATTTAAGAAACAGAATTGCACGACAAGAAAAAACAAAAGTGAAACTTTTCCTAACTACGTAGCCTGTGGGGATAAATACAGAAGTCTCCGTACCGATCCCTCATACTCTACCAAGTTTGTCCGTGAGTAGCGAGACCTATGTAACCTAGAGATCTGATACCAACTTGTCATGACCCGGATTTCCCACCATCGGGAGTCGTGATGGCGCCTACTGTCAGAGCTAGGCAAGCCAAGCATTTAAAAATTTTCCGATAACAATACAACGATAATAATATTAACGAGTCATTTAACTAAAAGCGGAAGTATTTAAAACATAAATAACTGAAAATCCAAAAATACGGAAGTTTAATATTTCTCTACCCAAGAGCGGTGTCGCTATCTCACGACCTACTAAGGAGTGCTACAAACAAGTTTGAATAGAAATATATAAATGTCTGTCTCGGTACAATGAAAACAAACTAAAAACATGGAAAGGAACTTCGGCCTGCGAACGTCAGCTAGGCTACCTCGTAAGTCCCTAGACTGAAGTCAGCTCCCAATCAATATCCTACTACTGTGGTCCAAAAGTTGCTCCGGTACCGTGATCTGTGCAAAAGAGCACAGAAGTTTAGCATCAGCACAACCGACCCCATGTGCTGGTAAGTGGCTGGCCTAACCCCGGCGAAGTAGTGACGAGGCTAGATAGGACTACCAAATCAACCTGTGCAGTTCAATACATATGTATATGCAATAAAACGAAAGAATACAGAAATTAAACAGTTAAGAGGGAGGGAAGCATACTATGGGGGAGTACAGTCCGGAGATAAAGTCAACAATTTAAGTAAGAAATAGGGCAATAACAATAATTAATGAGAGCAGGAAAATCAACTGTTGCACGGCATCACCCTTCGTGCTTTTGCTCTCATTCTCACCAAAAGTAATCAAATAAAGTGCACGGCATCACCCTTCGTGCTTTCCCTCAAATAACTCTCATATCATGGCACGGAATGATCCTTCGTGCAATTATAATCAAATCAGAGCACGGAATGTCCCTTTGTGCATAAATAATCAAATCATAGCACGGAATGATCCTTCGTGCAAATATAATCAAAACATGGCACGGAATGACCCTTCATGCATTATCACTCTTCCTCACCCAAACAGTAATCACAACCAAACGGGGCGAGGGGATAAACAAATAATATGAAATGTCTCGGCAAGGGAAAAATACAATTAAACAGCTAAATCCTGGCAAGGGAGCAACAACAATAACTTTCACATCCCGGCAAGGGAGATAATCAATATACTCAAACCATCCCGGCAAAGTATTAATCATATCTCTTTCTATTTCTTTCATCTTTTACTCAATAGTCCTTTTATCGTTCGAGCCAACGCACCAAAGAATTTATAATTCATAATTAGTCCTCATACTCTTCACATTGCATAGAGTTCGTCAATTAACATGAAAAAATCATAACAATATCAGGATAAGTGCATACAAGGATCCACGGTCATGCTAGACACCGGTGTATAGATACTCGTCACCCTGCCTATACACCGTACTCAATCATTTAGCAATTAGCAAATAATAACACTCTAATCCTATTCCCTCAAGCCAAAGTTAGATCAAACACTTACCTCGGTCCAAAGAATAGCAATCAATCCTCAAATACCACATTTCATGTACAATCCGACTCCGAAACAATGATATCTAGGCATAATTAATTCAATAATATCAATAAAGACTCAATGGCAACATCCCATAGCCTAGATATGAATTTCCTAGCATTCTTCCAAAAATACCAAAATTCGACATCGGGCCCACATGGTCCAAACACGAGGCTCGGACCAAAACTAGTCACCCATAACCCCACGAGTTCAAATATCCAATTTGTTTTAAGATCCGACCCCAAATTGAGGTTGAATCACCCAAAATTCTCAAAACCCTAACTCTACCCAAAACCCCTAATTTCTACTTTGATTTCATGATTTAGCTCTAGGATTTCAGTAATTAATGAAAAAGAGTGAAAGAATTAGGTGTGAAATTACTTACCCAAAGACTTTGGTGAAGAAGAGCTTCAAAAATCGCTGGGCAAAAATGCCCTTCGCGTTCGCGGGAAGGGGGCCGCATTCGCGAAGGATAAAGGAGTCAAGGCATCACGAATGCGGGGTACTAGTTGCGAAAGCGTAGAAGGATGAACTGGGGGTCCGAGATTTGCTTATACGCGAACGCGAGAGGGAGCTCGCGAACGCGATGAAGGGGGAACCAAGGCTACGCGAACGTGGGGACTTGTCCGCGAATGCGAAGAAGGGAAAGCCCACTAGTACAAGAATGCGAGCCGAGTGCTGCGAACGGGAAGAAGCAAATAACTGGGCAAAAAAATCAGAAAATCTGCTACATCTCCTAAGTCCAAAACCACCCCGAACACCTCTGAAAACACTCCCGAGCCCTCGGGGCTCCTAACCAATCACACATAATAACTCAACAACAACCTACAAACTTACTCGAGCGATCAAACCGCCAAAATAACATCAAAATCATTGAATCAAACCCCAAAATTATCATTTTTCATTCTAACTTCATAAACTTCAAACTTTAGATATTTAGGTCCGAAACACGTCAAATGACGTCCGATTTCGACCAAACTTTACAGAAACCATTAACACATATTTAAGACTTGTTACGGGCGTCGGAACCAAAATACGAGCCCGATACCATAGTCTTTTAATCAATTTTCATTTCCATTTTCCTTAATAATTCAGAAAAATAATTTCACAGAAAAATTCTTTTCCTCGGGTTCTAGACCTTGGATTTCGACTCCGGGCACATGCTCGAGTCCCATATTTTTCTACGGACCCTCCGGTATCGTCAAATCACGGGTCCGGGTCTGTTTACCAAAAATATTGACCGAAGTCAACTTTAATCATTTTAAAGCCACATTTTGAATTTTTTTCACATAATTTAAAATATCATCTTTCCGCTACGTGGCCGGACTGTGCACGCAAATCGAGACAACTAAAAGTGAGGTTTTCAAGGCCTCAGAAGCACGAAAAAAGAGAGAAATTCGGTGATGACCATTTGGGTCGTCACATTCTCCATCTCTAAAATAACTGTCCGTCCTCGAACGGACAAAAGAAAGGAGTAACTGAGTCGGGAAATAGATAAGGATAGCGGCTCCGCATATCATACTTGGACTCCCAGGTCGATGCCTCAGGAGGCTGACCTCTCAACTGGACACGCACTGAAGGAAAACTCTTCGACCTCAACTGTCGAACCTACCGGTCTAGGATAGCTACCGGCTCATCCTCGTAATACAGATCCTTGTCCAACTAGACAGTGCTGAAATCTAACACGTGGGATGGAGCGCCGTGATACCTCCGAAGCATGGACACATGAAACACTTGATGCACGGCTGACAAGCTATGCGGCAAGGCAAGTCTCTAAGCCGTCTCTCCCACACGATCGAGGATCTCACATGGACCAATGAATCTAGGGCTAAGTTGCCCTTCTTCCCAAATCTCATCACACCCTTCATAGGCTACACTCGTAGCAAGACCCGCTCACCAACCATGAAAGCTACATCTCGAACCTTACGATCCGCATAACTCTTTTGCCGCGACTAAGCTGAAAGAAGCCTGTCCTAAATGATATTGACCTTATCCAAGGCTTCCTGAACTAAATCTGTACCCAATAATCGAGCCTCTCCCGGCTCAAACCATCCGACTGAAGACCGACATCGCCTACCATACAACGCCTCATACGGAGCAATCTGAATGCTAGACTGGTAGCTGTTGTTGTAGGCAAACTCTGCTAAAGGCAAAAACTGGTCCCACGAGCCTCAAAAATCAATAACACAGGCTCGGAGCATATCCTCCATGTGACGATCCGACTCATCGTCTCAGGTATTACCGCCCTGTTTTCCCCATATTGTGTTGCTTTATGTTTCATTATCGGTATTGGGTGCGTTAGAATTTAAATGGAGTAATTTTGATAAGAAATGAGACACTTAGTCTCTTTTAAGAAGACTTAAATTGGAAAAAGTTAATTGGATGTTGACTTATGAGTTAGAGGGCTCGAAAATTAATTTTGATGATTCGGTTAGCTCCGGGTGATGGTTTAAGGCTTAGGAGCGCAATCGGAAGTAATTTTGGAGGTCCGGTGAAGAAGTTAGCCTATTTTGGCGAAGTTAGTATTTTGGCGGATTCCGGTTGATATGTGATATTTTGATCCGGGAGTCGTAATGGAATTTTGAGAGTTGTTGTAGCTTCGTTATGTCATTTTGGACTTCTCTGCAAAGTTTGAGGTCATTCGGACTAGTTTTGACGTATTTCGGCATCGGTTGTGAAATTTGGAAATTTAATAAGTTCTTAGGCTTGAATCCATACATAATTGGTGATTTTGATGATATGTGATGTGATTTGAGGCCTCGACTAAGTCCGTGATGTGTTTTCAGACTTGTTGATGCTTTTGGTTGAGGTCCCGGGGGCCTCGGGTGTGTTTCGGGTGAGTACGGACATCCCGGAACTTAGAAAATGGAAG
>MU711159.1:111193-124635 GCA_026770625.1 Nicotiana glauca | reverse complement strand
AAGAAATTCATCGGGGTAAGTAATTCTAACTCAGATTTGGCTAGATTACATGAATATATCATTGAATCCATCATTTAATTTGTGATTTGGGATGGAATTTGGGAAGAAAATTGGTGAAATCTCCCGAAACATAAAATGATGATTTTAAGGACCAAACGATATCGGAATTGGGAGTTCTTGGTATGTACGGACTCGTGGCGAGACGAGGATTCCGGAAATGTGAATTTCGANTCGAGTCATTTCGATTGGGTTATGTTCCATTAGCCTATTTTGATGTATTCTTATTGGTTTTGATCAGATTTGGCACTCGAGGAGGTCAATTTGCGAGGGAAGTGCAAGGCGAACTAGGATTTTGGCCAGTTCGAGGTGAGTGGTAGTCATGAATAATATACTGAGGGTTTGAAACCCCGTATTCACTATACGGTGCTATGTTGAGATGAAACACGCGTCATGTGATGAGCGTGGTGATATTGTGACTGGGGATTCGGAATTAGTCCATCCCGATTGATGGTTTACTGTACTTATTGACTGAGACTGAGCTTATATCCGAATATTTGGGCTAGTTGCCATGTTTGGGGCCTTGTGCCGATCTGTAGAACCTTAGGGAAGCCTGTGGAGCTAAATGACCCCTATACCTGTTGAACACATACTCTCAGTCGTACTCTTAGCTGTAAAGCATAACATGAACCCATACTAGAAATGTACTCTAAGTGAGAATACCTAGGGTTGAATACCCTATTCTAGCTAAGTGGGCCCGTGAGGCCAAGTCTATATGGACTGAGAGGGGTCGAGGACCCATAGTGAGGTATTTGACATATACCGGATCGGGCTGCACGTCGCAGTAGTATATACATAAACATGTATTGGATCGGACTGCACGCCGCAGTATTATATATATGATATACATATACCGGATCGGGCTGCACGCCGCAGCAGTATATACATAAACATGTATTGGATCGGACTGCACGCCGCAGTATTATATATATGATATACGTATACCGGATCGGGTTGCACGTCGCAGCAGTATATATATATACATATATGTGGATCGGACTGCACGCCGCAGTATTATAGCGCTTGGGCTGAAAGAGCCCCTCCGGAGTCTGCACACACCCCAGTGAGCGCAGTTACTATTATATTGGACCGGGTTGCACGCCGCAGCAATATATCTATTATATTGGATCAGGCTGCACGCCGCAGCACTATATATGTTATATTGGATCGGGCTGCACGCCGCAGCACTATATATATTATATTGGATCGGGCTGCACGCCGCAGCAATATTAGTAAGGATCGGGCTGCGCGCCGCAGCAGTGTTGGATTTAACTGTTGGACAGTAGTAGACTGATACTAGACTTTTCCCCTTTTAGAGTGTACATACCTGTACTGTACTTATAGAATTGCTTAGTGTTCTTACAGGTTTTCTTTCCTTCAGTTATTATTTATTGCTATTACTCACTGAGTTGGAGTACTCACTCTACTCCCTGCACCTGGTGTGCAGATACAGGGATCCAGGAGGCTAGTTGATATCTTGTTGCTGCATCAGCTAGTCGCGGAGTTATCGAGGTAGCTGCTGGCGTCTGCAGGACCCGATCTTTCCTTTTCGTTATCTCTTTTACTCTTGCATTAGACTTGGCATGTATAGGATATTATTCCGTTCTATTTAGAGGCTCAGACTTGTGACACCAGATCCTAGACATCCATAACCCAACGAGTTCAAATATGCAATTTATTTTAAGATTCGACCCCAAATTGAGGTTGAATCACCCAAAATTCTCAAAACTCTAACTCTACCCAAAACCCGTAATTTCTACTTTGATTTCATGATTTAAGTCTAGGATTTCAGTAATTAATGAAAAAGAGTGAAAGAATTAGGTGGAAAATTACTTACCCAAAGACTTTGGTGAAGAAGTGCTTCAAAAATCGCCCCCTAGAGCTTGGAGAAGACAAGTTTTATGAAAGAATGGGAATAATCCCGTAACTATTCTATTTTTAGGATTTAAAAATTGCTGGGAAAAAATGCCCTTCGCGTTCGCTGGAAGGGGGTCGCATTCACGAAGGGTAAAAGAGTCAAGGCATCGCGAACGCGGGGTACTAGTTGCGAACGCGTAAAAGGATAAACTGGGGTCCGGGATTTGCTTATACGCGAACGCGAGAGGGGGCTCGCGAACGCGGGGACTTGTCCGCGAGCGCGAAGAAGGGAAAGCCCACTGGTACGCGAATGCGAGCCGAGTGTTGCGAACGCGAAGAAGCAAATAACTGGGCAAAAATTGCAGAAAATCTGCTACATCTCCTAAGTCCAAAACCACCCCGAACACCTCCGAAAACACTCCCGAGCCCTCGGGGCTCCTAACCAATCACACACACTTACTCAACAGCATCCTACGAACTTACTCGAGCAATCAAACTGCCAAAATAGCATCAAAATCATTGAATCAAACCCCAAAATTATCATTTTTCATTCTGACTTCATAAACTTCAAACTTTAGATATTTAGGTCCGAAACACGTCAAATGACGTTCGATTTCGACCAAACTTTACAGAAAATACTTACCATATATTTAAGACTTGTTCCGGGCGTCGGAACCAAAATACGACCCGATACCATAGTCTTTTAATTAATTTTCATTTCCATTTTCCTTAATAATTCCAGAAAAATAATTTCACAGAAAAATTCTTTTCCTCGGGTTCTAGACCTCAGATTTCGACTCCGGGCACATGCCCGAGTCCCATATTTTTCTACGGACCCTCCGGTACCGTCAAATCACGGATCCGGGTCCGTTTATCAAAAAATGTTTACCGAAGTCAACTTTAATCATTTTAAAGCCACATTTTGAAAATTCTCACAGAATTTAACATATCATCTTTCCGGCTACGCGCCCGGAATGTGTACACAAATCGAAGCAACTAAAAGTGAGGTTTTCATGGCCTCAGAAGCGCGTAAAAAAAGAAAAATCTGGTGATGACCCTTTAGGTCGTCACACTACTAGAAGAGATATTTTCTAGTATCCATGACCTACTTGATGCTTGCTACCGACTTAGCATTTTTAAGTATTTTATATGAATGATGCATAAGCTATAACTGGTAAGTTACTACCTATAGTGTCACTTTTCAGGTAATATAAATGCTGAATTTATGTATTAGTATTGTATATGTGTTGTTACTTATATATTGTACTTTTGATAGATTTATTTACTCATTGCTTGGTTGAATTGAGTGAAGGAAAGTCATGACATTAAATCAAATCCAATAGGTATGGTATAACCCGAAAACAATAATATTTTTTTAAGATGCTCAATAAATATTATGACAATGATTTTATGATCCATTTAAACTCTAATAGAATTTAGAAGAAATATTCCGACTACAAACGGTTGTATTTCATATAGATGCTACAAATAATTGATAAAGCTTTACGCTGATTTGAGATTTGTACACTTATTTAAGAAAATAAATTTTATTTGTTAAGTTGCAAATTAGCCGTGTACAACGTTATTGGAATGTAATTAAAATTAATGCTTGAGAATGAATCTCAATATTGTTTAGCTTATTATGCCATTGATTGAGAGTAAGACATTGGGATCAATTCCTGATGCTCCATAATGATAAGAGTTGGGTTTGAATCCCAATTTATTATGGCCTAACATGCCTTTATATTGGTGAGACATTGAGTTTGAGTCCTAATGTACCATATTGACGATATAATGCTCACTAAAGAAAAATAATATATTTTTCATGAAAAGGCATGAATATTGTCCCACTTGATTAGCTTCATTCTTGAAGTGAATGTGGTAGCAGTGCATAATAAGTCTAAATGAAGACAAATGGATGAACAATGAACATGAGCGTTCCAAATAATAATAATCATCACAGTGATTATAAAAGGAGAACAATAAGGGTTCTCAAAATAAGTCATTCAAAATGTAAAGGCAATATTTACCATCAAATTGGTATGAAGCACATCGCTAATTATGATCCATTCCTTGAAGAGAATGTGACTTGTGATAAGCATTGAGAATGCAGACGCATTCCTAAAGGTGAACGTGGCAATATGTGATAAAGCAATAAAGACATGCAATTCATGATTAGATGAATATTACACAACTCGCCTCTAAGGGAGGTTTGAGTGAAATAAAGAGAATAAATATTATTGTGTGGTTACATAAATATGTCATTGGTCGCGTACATGTGGTACACCAAAAATTATTTTGTCATACCTTACGAAGTTATTAAAGACAAAATTAAAGCAAGAAATGATTCTGCTTATGATAATTTTGACCATGACAATTTATTCTGATATACTTTTCTCAGTGAATGAGACATTTACTATATGAATGGTATGATAAAAGATCTTATAGTACAAAAGTTGTTAAGAGCTCCGGAAAAACTAATTTGTTACTACCGGATGAATAAAATTATTCATGACATTGATATTGTAAAGTCTCAAAAAAGGAAACTTTTTGAATTTCAAATGTATAAATCAAAGTGGTTGGCATATTGAGACTATAAATGAAAGGAAGATTGAATATCTTCATATTTCTATAATTATACTGGGTAAATATGAAAGGTTACGCGACCTTCTTTCTATTTGTACTACACAAATATAAGTATGATGCTGGAATCATAAGCCACAAGTAAACTAGAAGTTTACTAAAATACATATTAGTTGGCATGACCGGTTGGCCATCCCGGTTCAATTATGATGCGAAAAATTAATTGAGAATTACATTAGCATACATCGAAGAATAAAAGATTCTTCAAGAATTCTCTTGTGTTGCTTATTCTCATGATATACCAGTTACGGTTGGTATTGAATCCCTTGATTTCTGGAACGAATAGAAGGTAATAAATATATGGGTCCAGTCACCTGCCATGTGGACCGTTTATTATTAAATGATTTTTCTATTCTATGGTCACATATGCATTTGTTATCAACTTGTAGTTTGGCTTTTGCAAGATTGCTTGCTCAAATTATTAGAGCACAGTTCCAGAATATAAATTATGATGATCTATCTTGATAATACTGGTTTAAACCCGAGTTGGTTTAGCAGAAACTGTATGCCTCAAATTATAGCTAAATCATTGGTTATGAGAACAAAACTCCCAAAAGCGAAATTTGGTATGAGGTGTATTATTTAATATACAACAACACTTGTACGCATCTAGCCAAGTTATTAAAATTTCTCCCTACCATAATCGGTACAGGGTCAGGAACCAAATAATTCCTATATAGAAATATGGATATGCTATATGATTTAATTATGCCACCACAATACACAGAGATGAGTTTCCAAAGAAGGTTGGAAAAATGTGTTGGTAATCCCGACATTAGGGGGAGAAAATGGACAGCTGAGAAAGTGATATGTGAAATGAATTATTATGAATACATATAGATCCTCGTACAAGAAAATATGAACTTGAAGTTCAAGTGATAATTAATGTATAAATTATTGCCAGACGCATTTGCTAACCCAAAGCTAAATGACATATTTCAGCTGCTAATGCTCCAAATAGAATAAAGTCCATGAGGAATATAGTCTATTGCACGCATGAATTGTAACAGACCAATCGGTTCCAAAGATAAAACTCCTTAAATAAGGAGAGGGGCAAATGTTCAAGATGATCATAATAACGAGGCAAGTGCTCTGGAAGAGCACCACGACATAACACTTTGTAAGACCTCATGTGAGGGGCTCAGGTACCTGAAAATAATGAGATAAAGAGATCTCGATAAATTATGTCTTTATTGTGCAATAACTGAACCGATATAAAATGATCGTCAACGGTGTTGTTAACATAATGTAGCGCTCAATATTATTAATATTGAAGAGGATCTTGAGCTCAAATCTGTCATGAAATTTGAACAGATAAATGATTGGCTAGATAAAAAAATACACAATGAAAATTGACTTCACTTGAAAAATGTGAAGTTGGGCGAATAGTCCCAACACCTGAAAATATAGAGCCAACTGAGGTATAAATGTGTTCTTGTACAAAAAGTTCAAGTCGATATACATAAAGACGACTTGTAACACAAGAAAATTAGTAAATATTCTCACATTGATTATATGGAGACATGTTCTCTTATGGTGAATATAATCAGTTTAGGTTTTAATCTGGAAATATATGAAAAACTTGATATGCGTATAGTGGAAATCATTGAAGGATTTAAATTGTCTTGGAGAATATTATGGTTTCTAAGAAATTTATTAAATAAAGCTTCAAAAATCCTTATACGGATATAAACAATCAGTGCGCATGTGGTATAATCGCCTGAGTGAGTACCTGTTGAAAGAAGGGTACAATAATGATTCAGTTTATCCTTGTGTCTTTACAAAAGGATTTGGATCTAAATTTGCTATAATCGATGTGTATGTTGATGATTTAAATATCATTGGAACTCCTGGGTAGCTTCCTAAAGCAGTAGACTGTTTAAAAGAAAGAATTTGAAATGAAGTTGGAAAGATAAAATTTTGTCTTGGTCTACAGATGGAGTATATGAAAGAAGAAATTTTTATCCATCAATCAACATACACTAAAAATATTTTAAAGCGATTTTATATGGATAAAGCAAATCCATTTAGTACCCCGATGGATGTGAGATCACTCGATATAAATAAAGATCTATTGTAACCTCATGAAAATAATGAAGAACTTCTTGGTCTTGAAGTACCATATCTTAGTGTAATTGATGCACTAATATATCTTGCTAACACTACAAGGCATGGCATAATATTTTCAGTTAATGTCTTAGCAAGATATAGCTCTACTCCTACAAAGAGATATTGGAGTGAAATCAAACACATATTATGTTATCTAAATGGGACTACCAACGTGAGCTTATTTTATGGCAATGATTGCAATCACGATCTTGTTGGTTATGCTGATGCGTGGTATTTATCTGACACACACAAGGCTTGATCACAAACATGCTTTGTGTTTACATGTGGAGGCATTGCCATATCTTAGCGATCAACTAAGCAATCAATCGTGGCTACTTCATCTAATCATGCTGAGATAATTGCTATTCATAAAGAAAGTCGAGAAATGAGGTCGATAATACATCTTATTCGAGACAAATGTGGTTTGAAGTGTTGCAAACTCCTAAAAATTTGTATGAAGACAATACAACATGCATAGCCCAAATGAATGATGATTCATAAAAAGGAGCTAGGGCAAAGCGCATTTCACCACTGTTATTTTTCATACATGATCTTCAAAAGAACGGTAATATCAATATGCAATATATTCGTTTAAGTGATAATATGGCTGATTTGTTCACCAAATCTCTACCGACGTCAACCTTCAAGAAACTAGTGTACAAGATTGGGATATGAATGATCAAGGATGTGGATTGATGCTCTCATAAGGGGGAGTTAATACGCGTTGTACTCCTTTTCCCTTATAAGGTTTTGTCCCACCGGATTTTCCTTGCAAGGTTTTTAACGAGGCAGCCAAAAGGTGTATTTCTAAACATGTGTACTCTTTTTCCTTCATTAGGATTTTATCCCATAGGGTTTTTTCCTATTAAGGTTTTAACGAGACACATTATCTATGGACATCCAAGGGGGAGTATTATGATAAATATTAAATTATGGTGGATGTGTACTCCTCTTTCATGATCTTCATCTCAAATGCTTAATGACATATTCAATGACATATTTTGTATGTTCAACGACATATTCCATGACATATTTTCTTCACTTTTTATGCGTATATAAAGGCCTTGTAATAGATAGAAAAATACACACAATTGAAGAAGAAAATCTTTTTTTCTCTGTCTCCATTTCTTGTTCAAATTTTATTAAATTGCTTTTATTTTCTTGTTCCATATTACTATTACTTTGAGTTATATTTGATAACATAATTGACTATTTAAACTTGGGAAGAATTTAGGCATACAGAGTTATGTGATCAAGCGTCTCCCCACGTCTACGGATAAACCACCTCAGTTCCCCTGCTAGTCCACAAACTGCACCACCATTTTCATTTCCCACCATTTCTTTCTCTTTTCCTCCCGAACACTCAAACTTGAATTTTCTCACTAATTTTTTCTCTTGTTCTTCGTTCGACGCTAATGTCGTTGAAGCTCCAGCATCAGTATCCTCCTTGCTCTAGGTAATTTTTACTGTTCGTATCTACTTCTATAGCTGTTTATTATCATCATATGTAATTGAAATACTCGCTGAATCATAGTATAATTCATGACCGATTTGTTTGATAAAAGAATAATGAGGATTTAATTGATTTTATAGCTGAAAAATGGTTTTAATAGTTATTGTAGTGCTTAAACAAATAAAGCTGGAATTGTATATCACTCTGTAGGAATTTTTATGCTAAACTAAATTGTTATGAAGATTGTGGCTACGAAGTGCTCCGTTCAGCCAGAAATTTCTGGCAGGAATTATGAACCAAAATTCATCAATTTTACTTCCTGCCTTGCTGTACAGTTGGATGCAGGGGCGGTTGCAACTTTGTAGTTCCCATGAACCTAATACTTTCGAAGCGGAGTATAAATTCAATAAGATTGTAATAAATAGTATATATGAATCCATAAGTTTAAAAATAAATTGGATTCAATGTTAAGAACCTTATAGCTCGAACCCATAGAGTTTAAATCCTAAATCTGATTCTGGTTGGATGATGATGAAAACTTACTATTTGTGATGGTGATGCTGTGCTGGAGGATTGTTTTGAGTCACTTGATATGATAGGGGCTAATTTTGAAGGTCCTTTGTGTGTGAATATTATGGAAGTATATCATTGTAAAGCAGGCATTTAAGATTGAAAACATTTCCTCTTTCATTTGGTTATAGAAATACTTGGATCTGTTACTCACTCCAATTATGAGCTAATAACGAGCTTAGGAATAAGCAAAGGTGATTCATAACAGTCTACTAATAAGCACCACATTTCGGATTTTAAGGCTTTGTTTCTATGACAAAGGTAGTACAGCGGTGAATTTGTGCTAGGCACATATCACGGGCTTGAATCCTGATCGGCGAACCAAGTTTGTTATTTAAGTGGAGTAGAATAGAGGGCATGATGCATTATCTAGTAAGCACCAAACCATGACGTGGATTGTTCTTCACTTCATCCCCAAAACCTTCACATCTGCTATTCCTAATTTGGAGCGTGGTTAGTATTTACTAGCTACTTGTGGCACTTCCCTGCATTAATATTTCGGGAAATTGTAATGTTGCAATTGTGACATCTTGAATGACGGAATTAATGTTGAAGTTTCAGCCGTTTATCCAGAATGACATCTGATGATTAATACATTGATCTGGAAATTGAAGATTCATACACTGATCTGAAAGACTGTGTCGTAAATAGATACAGAGGATTACTGATCACTGATTTAGTACATGTCTAGCAGAGAAAGTCCCTGTCTAGTTAATCATTCTTATACTACTTAAATTTGAGTTTCCACAATATCATAGATCCATTGGATCTTTCAATATTAATTTCTTCTTAAAGTTACATTAACTTTTGGCTGATTGTGCTCTTTTATTTCAGTTCTTCTAGTCCATGGCCTTCAGTTAAAGCAGTGAGAAACTATTATTTCAACAGGAAAGTAGTAGGCTTGCATCACCTGATATACAATCAATGCAATACAAGGAGAAAATGCAAAACAAAACTTTATTTGTTACAGGGTGGAAATCGTGATCTTAACCGCACATCACCCGATTCTAGGAAACATAGGATTACTCCTCGAACATCAAGAATACTACACCTATTGCCTTTTGCTTCTGCAGAGGATGGGGTGTCAGTTAATGGCAGTTCCGGACAATCTACTAGCAGTGATATGGAGGAAATGAGACTAAAACTAGATCTATCTATGCAAGGTGAAGAGATCGGTTCTGGACTTGTCCAGTCACTGCATGATGCTGCTAGAGTAATTGAGCTGGGAATTAGACAACAAGGCTCATTATCCAGGGTATCGTGGTTTTCAACTGCCTGGTTGGGCGGTGATAGAACTGCGTGGATCAAGGTGTTATCTTATCAGGTTGGTAACTTTATACTCTTCATTTTTCTACTGCTTGCTCATTTTGTTAGTGTTTAGATGTATAGGGCGCTGTGCTACAAGTACTTGAGTCATTAATATAAATGCACAAGAAGTAAATACTCTCATGTCATTCTTTAGGTTCCGTATGAGTGAAAAATTAAGTAATGATAGTTGTAGATCTATGCAAGTTTAGGTATGCATTGCTAGCTTGCTAAGAGTGTTAGAAAAAAGACTTAGCGGTGAATATTATGCTTGTCGTTTTTACTGTTCTCTTTTTCTTTTCTTTTTTTGAAAGTAAAGAAAGACTCCATTCCACTAAAATCTCAATTTGTTCTTTCCTCCTAACAATCTTTTAGTAGCGAATATTCTAATAGACACTTTAAAAATACTTTCCATGCAATTTCGGTTTCTGCGCTGTCGAAAGTTTATATTTCTGTTCATTATCAGTAGTTTTATGTTGAGATTTCATTTTTGCACTGTATGATGTTATTTTCCAATGAGGTTTCATTGTATCCTTTCTCCAGGCATCTGTATATTCTTTACTGCAAGCAGCAAATGAGATTTCATCTCGAGGAGATGATAGAGATAGTGATATCAACATTTTCACGCAGAGAAGGTAATTCATTGTACTTTCTTTAATGGAATAGGTAAAAACTCTGTACCAAGAGCGAGAAGCATAACCTTCTGCTTGTCGCATCTTACTAGTGATATATGGTTGATGGTTTTGACTACATATAGGTTATAGGATGTATTTGGTGCATTGGAAAATAGTTTTCCGATTTTTCTGCATTTGATCACTTTAAATTGTGAAAAATGTCTTTTCAAGTTAGGTATTTTCCAACAAAAGGAGGAAAATGACTTTGGTCACGTATGGACGGAAGTCTTTTTCCTTTACAAATATCTCAACTCTCACTTCATATCAGTTGTTCCGATCACCATTTTTGCATTGTTGTCAGCCTTTAATTCTCAAATATATCAATAGAACACTGTCATCATACCCTATTTCTTGTACTATTATCATATGTCACTTCTTTTTATATTCAACTAAATATTAGTAATGGTCCAGAATAAATTCCTAAGGTATAGCATTTTCTATGGATAACATTTCTGATGAACAACATTTTCCTTCATAAAAGGCACCCCCATTTTTCTAATTTGTTTGCAAGGTAGAACTATTAACACGGAAGTATTAACATATGTTGTTGGAACTCTAGACATCGCTAACAGATTTGATTTACAAGAAAGTTAATATCTATCCTAAAAACATTGTCATACTTTCCCCTTTTAGTTTTCTGAAAGTGTTGTTCGTTTCAGTAATTGGAACCCTTTTCATGTCAGTATTTTGTACATGCTAATACTCTCTCCATTTGTTGGGAGCATGTGGTTTAAGAAAGAAAGAAATATTTTTTGCATATAAGCTAAATATGTGTAACATATCTAGAGTACCATTAAAATCTTGTGGTTTTCAAGTCATTCCTATAAGAGCATGTCATTAAGTATAAAATAGGAATGTTAAAGTTAAAAAGTTTCCAAATATAAAAAGGAGCCAAGCTTTTGGAACAGAGCAAAAAGATTAGAGTATCATGTAAAATAGAACTGAGTAATATAGTACTTCAAAAGCTATTCTTTTCAGACATTTAATTTTTAATAAAGCAACCTGTATCTCCATCTTCAGACTGGTCTTTGAAGTACTATACAATTTAAATCTGCTCATAAATTCCATGTGTGGTCAGACTATGAGAATGAGGATACTTGAAGCAGCCTTGAATTTGTAACGGGACAGAAGATGTAGTGAAGAATGATTTGAAGAGTAGAATAAAACAGAATTTGGGTGGATCAATCTGATATTTTTTTTAATAAGCCCTAGAAAAAGAAGAATTTTTAGAAAGAATAAGTGGAGAAGGATAGAGGGACTAGCCATTATCCACCAAGTTCCGGACTAGTACAACCTAGTTGGAAACTGAATTGAGAATGGCGTTCTAAATAGTCCTGAAAGAGTAGGCTAAGGCTAAAGAAGCATCATGGAGGGAAAAAATGTAGATGCCTTTAGCTTATTGAGAAGACATGATCGTGCATTCATTTCTAGGAATGGCAAATACAGAGCAAAGATATAGGCATATAGCATCACTGATAGATCAATAGTGAATGGGAATGATCTGAGGACTTTGGGGAGATAAACTGTGAGAATGCACGAGAGAAAAATCTATTGTTTAACAATGAGACCTATATATAATAAATATTCTACTCCTACTACATATGGGACTAGGACATATTCTACTCCTACTCTTAACACTCCCCTTCAAGCCGGGGCATACAAATCAGATGTACCAAACTTATTACATATGTAACTAATATGAGGACCAGTGTGGGATTTGGTGAAAATATCTGCAAGCTGATCATTCGACTTCACCACGAGTCATGCCAAACTCCTGGATAACTGTGCTGAACTTACTAAACCAGACTCGAGAAGACTGCTCTAGACCATAAAGTGTCCGGCTAGCGACGTACAAACCCTACTTTTCTATTCCTTACATACAAGACCACTAAACTCCCCCTGAGCAACAAAACTAGGTGGTTGCTAATAAACAGAAGTTGGCCAAAAAGTCGCTGGAGAAATTTGAAAATAGTGAGACTAAGCGAATTCTACACTACGAAATAGGTTCTAAAGCACCTCCAAAACATAGATGCTTTTCTGAAAATTACTGTTCACGCCGGAAAATCATTGTTCATGCCGAAAAAAGTATATGGGATTATACTGGGCCGTTGTTGTTGTTGTTGTTGTTGTTGTATGCCGGAAAAAGTATATTGTTGCTCGCCGGATAATTCCAAAGTTCTCGGAATCTATAGAAAATTGTGCTAGTGGACACGGAATCACCCCATGAAACAACTATCCTAAAGAAATTTTTGAAAATTTTGGTTGGAAAGTGCTCCACGTGTCGGCGCGTGTGTCAGAAGCGCTCGCCGGAACCCTAGTTCTGGTGGCGCGTGGAGGCGCGTGAGGGATTTTCTGCCGGAGCAATTGACTGGGGTTTTGTAGCCTGACTTTTCCCAACAAGATAGTAGTGTTGTTTTTCGGACAACACTTTTGGGGAGAGGTAATTAGGCAGGACATGGCTAGAATGCGGATTTCGGAGGACATGACCCTTGATAGGAAAGTCTGGAGGTCTAGTATCAGGGTGGTAGGATAGGGGCTTCTGGAATTTTTCGCTCTTCTCGACCGGGGCTGGGCGGGGTTGGGTGGGCGTTGCTATTGCATGCCATTTTATTTATGGTTTATGGTCATATAATTATTTATGTGCCCCCTTTGTTTTTGTTTTTGTTTATCTTTTTCCCGTTTGCTTGCCATGTTATTTATGGTTTATGTTTACATAAATATTTATGTGATTTATACGGGAGTTACTAATGCTTTTTTCTTTTCTTTTCCTTGTC
>MU711159.1:84001-109956 GCA_026770625.1 Nicotiana glauca | reverse complement strand
ATGGTTTATGTTTACATAAATATTTATGTGATTTATGCGGGAGTTACTAATGCTTTTTTCTTTTCTTTTCCTTGTCCTGAGCCGAGGGTCGATTGGAAATAGCCTCCCTGCCCTTTCGGGCGGGGGTAAGGCCTGCGTACTTATTACCCTCCCCAGACCCCACTCTGTGGGACTATACTGGGTAGTTGTTGTTGTTGTTGCACTTAACAAGGTGTAGTGCTTCTTTTATTGCTTTAATTATAAAGGAAGATGCAGTGAATTTAAAGGATTTCAGACCTATAAAACCTTTGTTGTGTAGGTTTAAAGTTGTATTGGCAAGCTAATTTTTGATTGCCAAAACGGGTTTTAGCTTGACTACCTACCTCGCAGTGTCATGCCTCCCCTCGAATGATTGGTGCGACAGTTAGGCATCCTTAGACGAAAGAGTGGCCTTTCAGAACATTGATGTTGCTTCCTGTCAAGACCCAAACTCAGAAGGCCGTGATTGACACCTAGTGAGCACCTACTCACCAAGTGGACCTGCATTCGTGATAAGTAAGCATGTTCCATGCACAATCATAATTTACCAAGTAAATGTAGTTCATGTCATAGTAGTGGAACAGTATGAATAAACGATCAACTTCATCGCGAGTCTTGCCAAACTCTTGAATAACTATGCTATATTTACTAAACCATATAGGGTAGACTGCTTCAAACAATAATCTGATCGACGTAACCAGCATACAAGGCCAACAGAATAGTTTGGCCAACATAATATTTTTTTTTTGATTGATATTTTGGCCAACGTAGTATTTTGATGACAATATCTTCTCATTTCGTATGTCGCTGGTGAATGCGAAGCGAGTAATTGCTCATTAGATGTCTTAGACAGGTGATAAATAAGATATACGAGGGAAATAATTGAGAATTTGGGACGTGTTTAAATATCTGACACCTATATCCTTTATACCTCGTCATATAGTACGATCATTACGTTTCTCAATGTGGTACACTTCTAGCAATTTCACTTCCTAGCAACATGGAAGTCTAGTCTATTTCCGATCTATTAATTGTAGGATCTTGATTGCTATTTTGTCGACTTCCACTGATAATGTTGATGGTAGCCATTCCTGCTACTTAAGAACTCAGCTTTTCTCATATCAGTTGACTGGCATCGGCATCTATATCTACGTTACGCCACACCTGTTTCCAATCTTGACAAATAAATCGTCCTACCGTAGGAGCGGGAATTCCAAATAACCTAATCTCGACATGTTTTAAGTTCCTTCTCCTCAGCATGACAACTGTCTGTTGGTAGCCAGCAGTTCAACAGTCTCTGATTTCCGGTGCCACTTCGTTCAGCCTGCGAGAACGAGGGGATTCTAAGAGAAATTGCTTGTCATTTAGCTCGTACACCTGAATTCTATTTTTTTTTTTATCTTTCCCGAGTTTGTCCTCATCTCCTTATACTATCCCTTGATCAAGTATTCAAGTTTCATCCTTTGCTCTATAGCAGAAGAGGATATTCAGTGCTATGAGTTCTTGTGTTACTTGTGCATTGTTTATTATCTAGTATTGGCCCTAGGATAAGATGATTGTTGACACTTACCTCCCACAACTATATAAATGAATGCTATGTTTTGCTGAATTGGGGTTCTGGTATATGTCAGTGAGTGCATTTAGCTGGAATTAACTACAGCATAATGCATAGTGCTTATATTAAGCTAGATAAAAATGTAGGATGCTTTCCCATTGCTTTTTGGTGTGGAACTGCACGCTCTTTTAAATATACCACATATAACTGTGCATGCCATGTGCCTTATAAAAGTTGAATATAATTGCCAATTTCTTTGTCTCTGAAGTATAAACGATCACTTGATTGTGAACTTTTGGCCCCAAGGACAAGTAGGCTCCGTTCTTTATTTTTTTATTGTGTTGGTTCCTCCTCTTCAATTTTTTGGTTTGGTCGATGTGAATGGCTTCATTTCCCTCTCTAGTGCCATTGGATTTGAAACATATTATTCTGATGTGATTTTTGCATCAATGAAGTTTATCGAGGCAATCTGCTCCTTTGGAGAGCGTGATTAGAGATAGTTTATTAGCCAAGCAACCTGAAGCTTATGATTGGTTTTGGTCTGAGCAAATTCCAGCAATGGTTACCACCTTTGTGAATTACTTTGAGAAGGATCAGCGATTTGCTGCTGCTACTACAGTGTATGTACTGACTGAAAGAACCATGAATACATTGAGATATATATATATATGTATATGTGTGTGTATTAGTTGATGCTTAAATAGGTTCCTCTCTGTTCAGGACCAGAAAGCAAACATCTTTGTTCCCTGGAAATGCAAGTGCTGTATCACTCCTCATGCTTGCACTCAGTTGCATTGCAGCGGTTATGAAACTTGGTGCTGCAAAACTGTCGTGTACACAATTTTCGTCTGTTATTCCAGACACACTTGGAAGATTGATGAACATGCTTGTCGAATTTATTCCTCTCCGACAGGCTTATCATTCCGTGAAGCCTATTGGTCTGCGTAGAGAATTTCTTGTCCATTTTGGTCCCAGAGCTGCAGCATGTAGAGTACAAAATGATTCAGGAACTGACGAGGTTATATTCTGGGTGAGTCTTGTCCAAAAGCAGCTTCAGCGAGCTATAGATCGAGAGAGAATATGGTCCAGACTCACCACAAGTGAGAGTATCGAGGTTAGAACAAAGCTCTTCTTCTTATGTGACACCTCGCTCGAATTTCTTTCAAAGAGGTGACTCATGGATATTTACCTAAGTTCATTTATAAGTTAGAACAAGCAAAATAGTAAGTTTCCATGCGCGACAAGTTACTTTTACTATATATATACATTCCATCGATTTTAGACTTGGTAGAGAACTTCTATTGTTGTTGTTGTTGTTATTATTATTATTACTATTGTTGTTGTTGTTACTACTATATATATATATATCTTTTTTGCTTGCACTTTTGTTTTATTTCGATAACAATGAAGATATGAGTTGAGTTAAATGAAAGGAAGGAGGATTCATATCGCCGACCCCAACTTGTTTGGGACTGAGGCATAGTTGTTGTTGTTGTATACATTCCATTGATTTAGAAGTCTAATGTTACTCACTATAAGTTTTCTTTTGTAGTTAGTACTGTTAAAGAAGGATGTAAATTGATGCTAAAAATTGGGTTGGCACCTTTTCAGTATGTCAATGTATTCAATATGTTAGTGTGTCGTCCTTAAACACCACATGCACTGTCATTTCACTTGTTGCTTTCTGAAATGTCCTGAGAAAAGCTTACAGAGGAGTAATCAATATATTGTAGAAGGTATTGAGGCTAATATAAGTCTCCGTTCAAGGATAAATTACCATGGCATAATAATGCAGTAAAGCTGTATGAGATGTAATAATTTTGCTACACCTTTATGTGAGGTTGTTGCCTTACACATTTCCGACTTGAATATGTATTTTGAACATTGGAGTCGGGTTTTTATATTTATTGCCGATACATCATAGGTTCTGGAAAAGGATCTGGCTATATTTGGTTTCTTTATTGCTTTGGGAAGAAGCACACAGGCTTTTCTTTCTGAAAATGGATTTGGTACTCTTGACGAGCCCGTTGAAGAATTAATTAGGTAATTTATTTTTGTCCTCCTCGTTCATTGATCTTAGACTATACTGATATACGCTCCATTATATCCAACTTTTCCTTTTAAATTCTAAATAGGTATCTAATTGGGGGCAGCGTACTATATTATCCTCAACTTGCATCGATAAGCTCTTATCAACTGTACGTGGAGGTTAGCATTCTTATGAAAAAATTGTCATTAGGACACTTATGTGGCACATAAACTGAAATATCCTTACATTGATAGGTTGTGTGTGAAGAGCTAGATTGGCTTCCTTTTTATCCAGGCATTACTGCTAATTCCATCCGCACTATTGGGCACAAAAGTAAACAAGAAGGTGCTCCAAATTTGGAAGCTATCCCACTAGTATTAGATGTGTGTTCTTACTGGACCCAGAGTTTCATCAAATACAGTAAATGGCTGGAGAACCCTTCTCATGTCAAGGCAGCAAGATTTCTTTCAACTGGGTAAGGAAGCTGGAAATGTTCAATCAATTAAGTGAATATAAAGGAAATTAGTAACAATGTGTTAGCATGAATGTTACAGGCATAACAAGCTTAAGAAGTGCAGGGAAGATCTTGGAATTGAGAAGTAAGTTAAAAATGAGCTAATGCTGACTTTCTTCCTCTTCCTCTCTTTTTTTCTCTCCCTTTTTGTGTTCTGACTGTTATTGTTTCCATCTACCTGTAAAGGCATGTGGTTTTTCAATTTACAGATTGAGACTGATGACTGATCTATACTTGATCCTAGTCATTATTGAACTAATTATATCTCTCAGGAAACATGCACAAACTTTGAATCATTGACATGTGTTATACTTTTTTTGATGAAGTAATAAGTTCTCATTAAAGGCATCAAGAAGATGCAGACAAAATTTTACAAGAATGAAAAAGGTGATTGCTCAGATACAAAGATTAATCTATAAGTAGAGAGCATACACCTTCCAAAAGTTGTTCACAACTAGATACAGGAGATTGGTTAAGCCAGCTAAATAAATCCACTAAACATTTAGCTTTAAGAGCATGATTTGAAGTTGAGATCCCATCAAAACACCTACGGTTTCGTTCCTTCCATATACACCAGAAGATTGAGGCAGGTACCATTAACCATGTCTTTTTGATGGGTTTTCCAACTTTCCAAGAGCACCAACTTTCATAGGCATCTTTGATGGAGCTAGGCATGACCCAGGCTATCCCAAAAAGTGACAGGAACATGTTCCAAATGTCTGCTGCTACTGGACAATGCAAAAACATATGTCTTACACTCTCGAGGTTCATTCTGCACATGTAGCATCTATTTACAGTCTGGAAGCCTCTCTTGCTTAGATTGTCTTGAGTAAGACAAGCTTCATACAAAGCTAGCCAGCAAAAACAGATCACTTTGGGAAGTAACTTCGTCTTCCAGATTAGCTTCCATGGCCAGTTATCAATCAGTTCTTTGTTGGAGCACAAGAGAGCATATCCTTTCTTGACTGTAAAATCACCCTTGACAGAGTCCCCCCATTGAATACTATCCCTGGCATGTGGATTGATAGTGACCCCTGCTAATTTATCATATAATTCCATTAGTTCAGTCAGCTCCCAATCTTAAAAATTTCTTCTGAAGAGAGGTTCCCGCACATTGTTGTTCCAGTTCCGATCTACATAGGATCCCTGATTGCTTGCTATTCTATATAGGTTGGGAAACTCATCTCTTAGAGCCATATGTCCCAACCACTTGTCCTTCCAGAATAATAATTGCGATCCATTTCCCAACTTGAATTTGGTATTGAGCTCAAATTCCCCCCTTAGTTTTGAGATGTGCTTCCAAGGCCCTGTTCCATGAGGTGAGTTGCTAAGTCTAGTACACCAGTTATTTTGCAGTCCATATTTTGCTATTATCAGTTCCTTCCACATTCCAGTATTCTCCCTATTGAATTTCCAGTGCCATTTCATCAACATACTTTTGTTGTGCAATGCATCTTTGATTCCCAAGCCCCCAAGTTTCTTTGGCAAAATGACTCTAGGCCACTTAATCAGGTGAAATTTATGTCCTTGGCTATTTCCCTCCCAGAGAAATGATCTTCTAATCTGGTCCAGCTTCTTCTGTACTTTACTTGGAATTGGAAAAAGTGACATGAAGTATGTTGGGATACTGTCCAATACACTGTTATCAGGGTTACTCTCCCACCTAAAGATAAGTATTGCATCTGCCATGAAGCTAGTCTCTTTTCAAAATTTTCAATTACTCCATTCCAAATAGCCTGAGACTTGTATTTTGCACCCAGTGGTAGTCCAAGATTGACATGTGTTATACTTGGTCCACCTCGTTGAAGATGTAAAATAATGAATAGGAGTGTTCCTCTCTAACAACTTAGGGGTTGTTTGGTTTGAAGACAAGTTATGTTGTGATTAGTTATACTGGGATTCGTTATGCTGAGATTAGTTATTCTGGTATTATTTTTTATTGACTGTTTGGTATATTGTATTAATCCTAGGATTGTCAATTTTATTGTTTTATCATGGGATAACTTATCCTGTAATTACTATTCCACTCTCTGCCGGGTACAAGTTATCCCGGTACTATTTTTATCCTTGAATAACTTATCCTAGGATTAGTAACCAAACAAGGGATAAGGCGGTACTAAATTTTTATCCCAGGATTATTTTTACTTACCATAGTACCAAACGACCCATTAATCTTTTAGATGAATCGGTATACACCTTTTAACATGGTATCAGAGCATTCTAGGATTTGAATCCAGTCTCTTAGGTTAGTACGCAATTCATTGACCACTAAGCCACACTGTTGGGTACAGGGTACCATATGAGTGAATTAAATTATCGTATTTATTTGAATCTATGTTTTATCCTAGTAAATTTCAAAATGTCCTGAGTAAGCCTGGGTTACTTAACGTACTTAGTTTTTCTTTGTTCATAGTTATTGTTTATTTTCTTGTTGTGATAGTCATTTCATTCTGATAATTTATGGCATTTTGGTCAAATGCATTGGCAATACAAACTCAATCACATGTGATATGGAAATCATGTTGATAACAATGCTAAAAAACATGGACAGGACTCGCACTGGAGCTTATTCACAGATCAAGAAAGAAACAGATTCCTTTGATAAGGTATTACCGCTTATAAATGAAGCATTTTCTGTTGCATTGATCCTCATGCGATGTGATAATATCTAAGAGTGCCTCTCTAATACCTTGGACGTGGCGTGGATAAACAGTCTTCAAGTCTATTCCTTCAAAAGCTCTTTTATTTCTCTCCTCCGCAGAATCAACATGATGGCTAAGTAGTCATCATTGCACATGACATTGTCTGTCACTCTGTTGCACACCAAACCAGTTGAAGACTTCCCATAACAATCGTGTAGCCATCTGACAACGCAATAAGAGTTGATCAAAGTCTCTGCCTGAATGTTTGCACCTAAAGCACCAGCAATGTAATCCTACTTTTCATTAAACTCTCAGCTTTCTAAGTTCCCCCCCTTCTCTGCCAACCAAGCGAAGAAGCATACCTTTTTTGGTGCCCTAGAAATCCAAACTGAAATATACAGGAAGCCCGACTCCTCCCTCACCGGAAGCTTGTGGTATTATGATTTTATTCAGAACACTCCACTCCTCGCCCATGGGGGATAGGGGTGACATTTAGTTTGTAGAGCATACCTCAGGTCCCAGGGATCTCCATTTTCTTGCGTCCCTCTGGATTTGTTGCGCCATCATCTCTCTCTGTTTTAGAAATGTATTGGGGAAAGCAATCCTTAACATGCTCTCTACACAACCCTTTAACTTTCATTTCTAGACCTTCTACAAGCCTGGGTACCATTTGTTAGCTAAATATCATTTGGCCTGAATTGGAACTCCCCTGGAACTTGGATCAACAACTGAATTTACTATTTCGGGAAGTGACATGAAATGAAATTGCCGTGCCAATCTAGGGTTGAGATCTATCAAAATGCTAATAGAGTGTATCTGAATTTTGTGCAGTCAATATGTGGCAGAACAATAACCTTCATTTCACTACTTTCCAGGACCTCAGTAGTCAGTGGAGAAGTAATATGTGTGCTAGTGGCTAATTAATTCCTGCTCTAATATGGTTATCGCTTCCTTATATTTCCAAGTTGTAGCGAGATAGTATCTCAATCTTTAATTGTATGGTCGAGTTGTCAGACCACTTCCTTAAAATTTAAACCTTTCTCTATTTACTTAATACACCCCCTTAAAGTGCGGGTCGAGATTTTTTCCATAGACCAACATGTGGAACTATTTGATGTGTCAAATGCAGTAACTCGAATTTAGGATCTCTGTCTTCTTTGATACTTTTAATGTGCTCCCTCTCAATCGAAAAAGTTCAAGCCCTTAGAAAGGGAACATTATTATTTATTTACATTAGTCCACAACATTTACCCAAAAAGCAAACTGAAAGGGAAAAAAAAAACTAAATAGAACACAAAAGGAATGTGCAACCTCTGATTATTCAAGATTAGTATTACTCTTGATTAGGAGGATAAAGTAGTTGAGGATTTCATTGGTACCTTTTACTTGTTGGATTTAATTTTCTTTGGATCGAAACCACATACCTTTATATGTGAAAGAGAAGGAAGGGAGCAAGACCTTGCTCTTCAATTGGTTTCCCCAGACTTTATTATTCAATTGAAGTTTTTTTTGGCTCTAACTTTCTTAGAGTTGGTTCGTTCTCTGTGTTATCTTGCAACCAAACCAAAGTAATCGTGCAGCTTTTTTCGTTTCCTTTTTCTTTTTATTTTTTAAACAAAGTGTAGATGGGCATCCTCTTTTTGTTTCTTAAACAAAGTGTAAAAGGCAATCAGCTTCTTTCATTGATTATGTTTTTGTATCAATTTCTATTTCTGGCGTAAAACCTGACTTATAAAAGTGCTTCACCTTGATTCCAATGGCACATTGTAAGGTGCCTCTTTCCTCTGTCTTAAGGATTAAATTATGGATCTGAAGATACAGTTTTTGAGCATTTCATTTTAGGCACTGGAGAGTGTCGAAGAGGCTTTGGTAAGGCTAGAAGTATTGCTTCAGGAGCTGCATATGTCAAGCACTAGTTCACAGAAGGAGCACTTGAAAGCTGCCTGTTCTGACCTTGAACGAATACGAAGACTTAAAAAAGAGGCTGAATTTCTTGAAGTTTCGTTTAGGACGAAGGCAGCTTTCTTACAGCAGGTATCTTCTGCTGTTCATTTCAAGAAGAAGAAAGTCTTATAAAGTTTTTGCCATCTCAAAATTGTCCTGCTCAGTCCTGACATTTTTATAAGATTGCATCGATCCTCTTAGATTCAACCATTGGATGTCTTATATTGGTGTTGTGCTAGAGGATTTTGGTTGGGGGGGGGGGGTACGTTTATTTCCATCTTTTTTACTTTCCCTTTTTATGGACGTGGGGCAGGGATTACAGCTGGGTATTTTTAGTTCCTTTTTCCCATACAATTCTTCCTTTTCCTCCTTTTTTTGTTTTTAATTTTTTTTAGTTCTTCCTTTAATGAATAGTTGCTGCTTAGGAAGAATGAGATAAAGACTTGAACTGAAAAGAAAAGAATATTCTTTTCTGTTGATTTTTATGTTGGTTATCTTTGGCATAACACATAGACAGTTCTGTGAAGTATGAACTTGTAAAAACTCTCATTTAGGAGTCATTTGTTTTTATTAAGTTTAAAACATTTGAATGTGAATGCACATCTGAATATTAAGTTGTGAATTACGATTAAGAGTCCGTGAATCTGAATGCTTATCTTCATATTAAAATGTTGTATGAAGATCTGAATACTACATAATTAATAAATATAAAATTCAAATACAATACTAGGTAATTTAATACTATATCAACAAAACATTTTAAAAAAGTTATACCGTGGTTGGTGGTGGTGATGGCTAATTGTGGTTGTGGTTGTTGTGGGGCTGACTGGGGCTGGTGGTTGGTGGTAGTGCTGGCTGATGGTTGTTGTTGTGGGTAGTAGCTAGTGGTGATGGTGGATGACAATAATGGTTAACAATGGTGGTTGATGGGGCTAGCTGATATTTATGGTGGATGAATAAGTGATAGTTAATGGCGGTAGTGACTGATAGCGGTGGTTGACAATATATAATGGTGCTGATGGTGGTGATTGTCGATAGTGATTGGCGAGTATTATAATAATGATGATTGATGTGATTATTGCAAAGGTGGCTAGTGGAGGCGATGGCTCACTATGGTGATTGGCGACGGTAATGGTTGTGACTGAGGATGGTGGTGGTGGGTGGTAGGTGGTGAAAGTTGATAATGGTGGGCAGGAGGGGCGGTCAGCGGTGAAAGTGGATGTAGTAGTGGTGAAATGTCAATCTTTGTATAATTCTTTGAGTGAGTAGCATTTTTTTGTTGAGAAGGGCTTTGAATGAGTAGCATCTTAATGATATTAAGATTTTGTCATAGGTCGTAATCATTTAGATCTATTCAGACCCATTAAGTAGTTGTAAAATAAGAAAAACAAACGCATTTAATGACTGAAATATTAAGATTCAAACCTTCATTAAGTGCAAACAAATGAGGCCTTAGACACCTTAACTAAAGTTCCGAACACCTTATGCCGTCGAAATTGTGTCTATTGAACACGGCTCAGTGACATGGCAGATCGCGCATCTACCGCCCGAACTTGAGCATGTTTTGCTGGAAATATTAACTTCTGACAAACTCTTTCTCCAGATTCCAGCCATCATTTTTTCCAGCATGATACTGCCAATGTAGTGCTGGTTCTACTAGTTGTCATCTTTGGTTTTCTCAGCAGAAACAAGAATGAAGATAGAAATCCTTATGATAATCAAATGACTTCCTCCATAAACAGAAATCATGAAGTTCAGAAAGTGGACCCATCAACACCAGATAGTCGATGGTTTAACTCCGAATGAAATACCAAATATAAATCCATCAACTCCCTAGACTTGGTACGACAATGTAGACTGGAATTCCTATAGTAATCAGAGCAATACTGGTGGGGGTGGTTTGAGGAGGACTTTAGTTAATATCCTGATCTGTCTGAAACTGCTGGCCGGAATTTTTACCATTTTTGTGAAAATCTATTCTGCCGTGGGAAAAGCAAAAGGGAAAAATGGGGGGAACTATGGAGTCTTTTGGGGATTGAAAGAGATTAAGAGTCTGGAAGGATTCTTTCAACATAATTGGATAAATGAACTTTCGCCGGGATTCTTCTTTTCCAGTTACTGGTACCCTTTTTTTTCCTTTTACTTTGTTTTTTTTTCTTGCTGGCGTGTCTTTTCTTCATTGGTCTTATTTGCCACGTCAGCAACGAGTAACATTTATGCCTTTGAGTTTATTTGGAACTGCCAAATATGAGTCCAATAGGCACATTTCGGCAACATAAGGTTTTCAATAGGCCAGTCCCTTAGTTAAGGTGTCTAAATGAAATTTTACCGTTTATGTATTCTGTTATTTTTTCCCTTGTATCAGTTTTTGCATACACTTTTCTTTGGAGATACATAATGGGTAGATGAGAAATATATTTGGTGTTATATTTCTGATAGAAAGGTCCAGCTTTTACAGTAAAAGAAGCATGAATGCCTTCTTGCCCACTCTAAATATACCTAGCTCATTCGATTGGGGTTGGTACCTCAAGAAGGCCAACATCATTACTTACAAGTTAGCTTTGAGAGCCCTTGGCTTGGCATGGCAAGTCAATCTTTATCGTTAGCAAACCTTGACATTATTGCAAAGATACCAGAAGATAAGAGAGCATACAAATGAGTAGGTGCCTACAAAAGGTGAACATGTAGTCACCAGATTGTCTTTCCGACTAAATACTTTAAGTAATATATGAAGTTTCAGATCCTTGGAAAGCTTTTTTTAGCTGCTGGTATTTGAACTTTGAAGTACTCATTGAATTTAACATAATTGTTGTTAAGTTCCAACCTTGTTATCTTGACCAATAAAGACATTCTTTACTGCATAATAGGGATAAGAAAACCAAATTTATGCCTTGTGGAGCACAAAATGGCGAATTCTTTCCATGGAAATCCATATAATCATCTTCAAGTTGCTCGTCTTGCATGTATAATGCAGTTAAACCAACCTTTGCATCATTTAGAGTTTTTTGGCCAAATAATGTGCCATAGTGAACAAAACTCTGCATTCTCTTTATTTAAAAAAAAAAAAGTGTTTTCTGAAATGGGATTAGTTCTTGTTTCTTGTTGGTATATGTATGGATTAGGAGGATGATGCTACTATGTCTCCACCATCAAGCAGTGATGAGCAAAAGTTCTCTAGAAGCAAGGACAGCAATGATGGTCATAATAGGAGTGGGAACTACAGGTAACCGGCAACTCTTTGCTTATTTTGGGCTGTGAAGAGTAAAGGCAGCATGCCCCTTAGTACCAATGTTATGTATCATTGTACTGTTCTGCTAATTTCCACTCATACACCCACACATATATAATTTTGTTATTGTGGATTCTTGTTGCTAGGATACAAGGATTATGGAGCTTCATAGGACGTCGGCCTAGCAAATCATTAGACCAGACACCAGCAACTGCTAATGATACTGTATACCTTTGAACTAACTCTATGCTTACCATTTATTGCAAATGGGATTGGTTAGATTTTTTAAAATGAATTATTCTTCTTTTGTAAAATTAAAGACGTACCTGCTTTGAAAACAAAATAAAAAAGGGACGTACCTGCTTCCTTTTTTCTCTTCTCTAATTTCTCTGCCACTGCACGTTCTATGCATAAAAAGTATGCATAAGTTCTTGCTGCATTTTTTTTTTGTGTGTGTGTAAGAGAGAGAGAGAGAGAGAGAGGGAGAGAGAGAGAGCTTTAGTCCTTTTCTTGCTCTGTCCGTAAAAGAACCGAATTGGTGCTTTTTCTTAAATATGCCTTTTTCAATAACTTTACACCTTGAGTTAATACTCTGGAGAGCGGAATATTTAGTCCCTATCTTTGCTCTGTTTATTGAACAACCAAGCTTGAGCTTATTCTAAAGTAATACCATTCATTGATTATCTGCGTTACTTTTACACTTTGATTTCATACTCTGAAGTGGTATCTCCTCCCCCCTTTGCACACTACTTCGAATCTTTGAGATGGGTCAAAAACTATTATTACTTTTGCTATTACTCTAGCTTTCACTCTAGATTGCTAAATGGGTGGAAAAAGTTATGGAAGGCGGATGGAGGATCAGAAACATCTCAACACCTTTTGGATGTGGCTTATGGAGGAGTATTATGAAGGGATGAGAAGAATTCAATGGAAATATTTCTTTTAGGTTTGGGGATCGAAGCAGGATTAGTTTTTGGGCGCAAAGTGGTGTGGAGAGAATGAGTTGAGGGAAGCCTTCCCTAACATATATAGAGTATCTTGACAAAGAGGGATGGCAGTCCAACAAATCTGTAGATCTCACGAGGGACTAGTTCATTGGGATTTGAGATTCAGGAGGAACCTATAAGATTAGTGTGAGAATGCACGGGAGAAAATATTATTGATTAATTATGACAATGATACAGTGAGCCCTATATATATAATACATGTCCTACTCCTAATTCATATGGGATAAGGGTTATTTATTACTATTTAAATATCAAACTAACACTCCCCCTCAAGCAGGTGCATATAAATCATATGTACCGAGCTTGTTACATATATAACTAATACTAGGACCAGCGAGGGACTTAGTGAAAATATCAGCAAGCTGATCATTCGACTTCACAAATTTTGTAGCAATATCTCCCAAGAGTATCTTTTCTCTTACAAAGTGACAATCAATAGTTCTCTCATAGAACACTGGATTTGACGCAATATGAAGAGCAGCTTGATTATCACACACAAGTCCCATCTGACTAATCTTACCAAATTTCAACTCTTTTAGCAACTGTTTGATCCAAATTAGCTCAAATGTCGCCATAGCCATTGCTTGATATTCTGCTTCTGCACTAGACCGCGCAACCACATTCTGTTTCTTGCTCTTCCAAGACATCAAATTTCCTCCTACTAAGTCACAATATCCCGACGTAGAACGTCTATCAGAAGGTGATCCTGCCCAATCAGCATCTGAGTATCCAACGATCTGCTCATGGCCTCGATCCTCAAACAATAAGCCTTTGCCTGGAGCTGATTTTATACCGAAGAATGCGGACAACTGTATCCCAATGACTATCACAGGGAGAATCCATAAAAACTGACTTACAACACTCACAGGAAAGGAAATGTCAGGTCTAGTCAGTGTGAGGTAATTTAATTTACCAACCAACCGCCTATATCTTGCAGGATCGCTAAGAGGCTCCCCCTGTCCTGGCAGAAGTTTAGAATTCGGATCCATCGGAGTGTCAACGAGTCTACAACCTGTCATTCCTGTCTCCTCAAGAATATCTAAGGCATACTTGCGTTGTGAGATCACAATACCCGAGCGACCTCAATACCTAGAAAATACTTTAATCTGCCCAGATCCTTAGTCTGAAAGTGCTGAAAAGAGATGTTGCTTCAACTTACTAATATCATCCTGATCATTGCCGGTAATAACAATATCGTCAACATAAACGACCAGATAAATACAGTGATTTGAAGCAGAATGTCGATAAATGACAGAGTGATCAGCTTCACTACGAGTCATGCCAAACTCCTGAATAACTGTGCTGAACTTACCAAACCAGGCTCGAGGAGACTGCTTTAGACCATAGAGGGACAGGCGCAACCGACATACAAGGCCACTAGACTCCCCCTGAGCAACAAAACCAGGTGGTTGCTCCATATAAACCTCATCCTCAAGGTCACCGTGAAGAAATGCATTCTTAATGTCCAAGTTCCAACTGATAGAGAGGCCAATGACGAACAACAGCCATGGATAGAAAATGGCGGACTGATGCAATTTTAGCCACAGGAGAGAAAGTATCATTGTAATCGAGTCCAAATATTTGAGTATATCCTTTTGCAACAAGACGAGCCTTAAGTCGATCAACCTGGCCATCTAGGCCAACTTTGACTGCATACACCCAACGACAACCAACAGTCGATTTACCCGAAGGAAGAGGAACAAACTCCCAAGTACCACTCGTATGTAGAGCAAACATATCGTCAATCATAGCCTGTCGCCATCCGGGATGAAACAATGCTTCACCTGTAGACTTAGGGATGGACACAGAGGACAAAGATGACACAAATGCACAATGGGATGGTGAGAGACGATGGTAACTTAAACCGACATAATGAGGGTTTGGATTAAGCGTGGACCGTATACCTTTTCGTAGTGCAATCGGTTGATTAAGAAGAAACAAGTCCGCAGTATTAGCAGGGTCAGGTGTAGGACGTGAATCAGCTGGGCCTGATGCTAGGCGCGGACGACGATGATAAGTCAGGAGTGGTGGAGCTGTAGAAGGTTGAATTGGACTAGGTGGTGGCATTGGAGCTATAGTTGGTGGGACTGGACTAGGTGATGGCACTGGACTCGGTAGTGGCACTGGAGCTATAGGTGGTGGAGCTGCAACTGGAACTGTAGGTGGTGCAGCTATGGAGGAAGATGAATGGACGATAGGGACCGAATCTCCAAAAAAAGGAACTGGTAGCACCTCAGAAATATTTAAATGATTAACTAGACCTATGAAGTATGATTGGTTTTCAAAGAAGGTAACATCAACAGACATAAGAAATCGCTGAAGGCCAGGAGAATAACATTGATATCCCTTTTGCGTTCTCGAGTAACCCAGAAATATGCACGTAAGAGCACGAGGAGCTAACTTAACTTTTCCTGGAGTAAGGTCATGAACAAAGCACGTACTCCCAAAGACACAGGGTGGAAGAGAGAACAAAGGTAAGTGGAGAAATAGGACAGAGAATGAAACTTGATTTTGGATAGCTGAAGATGGCATATGTTAATAAGATAACAAGACGTAAGAACTGCATCCCCCAAAAACGCAGAACATGAGATTGTATGAGTAGGGTACAAGCAGTTTCAATAAGATGTCTATTCTTTCTTTCAACTACCCCATTTTGTTGGGATGTGTACGGACAAGATGTTTGATGAATAATCCCATGGGAGTTCATAAACTGCTGAAATGGGGAAGACAAATACTCTAGGGCATTATCACTACGAAATGTGCGGATAGAAACCCTAAATTGATTTGGAATTTCAGCGTGGAAGGTTTGGAAAATACAACTCAGATTGATTTTTCATCAAAAATATCCAAGTGCACCTAGAATAATCATCAATGAAACTGACAAAGTAGCGGAATCCCAAGGTAGAACTGACCCGACTAGGACCCCAAACATCTGAATGGACTAAAGTAAAAGGTGACTCTGCTCTATTATCAAGACGCCACGGGAAATGGGAGCGGGTATGCTTACCGAGCTGACATGACTCACACTCTAGAGTGGACAAGTGAGATAAGCCAGGTACCATTTTCTGTAGTTTTGACAAACTGGGATGTCCTAACCGTTAATGTAATAAATCTGGTGAATCAGTAACGGGACAAGTTATTGGAGGAAGACAAGATGCGAGTCCATGTGATTTTGCAAGGATAAGGTGATGAAGTCTATTTGATTCACGTCCGGTACCAATGATCCGCCCTGTACTGTGTTGCTGTATAAAAACAAGGTCATCAAGAAATAAAACAACATATTTAAGTGATTTGGCTAAGCGACTAACGCCTATGAGATTAAAAGGACTGCCAGGAACATAAAGAACGGAGTCTAAAGGTAAGGAAGGAAGTGGACTTGCTTGACCTATTGCACTTGCCATGGCTTGAGACCCATTGGCCATTGTGACTGTTGGAAGAGATTGAGAAAATGAAATACTAGTGAAAAGAGATCTATTACCAGAAATATGATCAAATGCACCTGAATGAATGACCCAAGACTCAGAAGGTGAAAATTGGGAGACACAAGTCATGCTACTATTTGTTGGAACAACGGAGGCTAATCCTGAAGATGTCTGTTTACGTGCTTTGTACTGAAGGAACTCAATGTAATCCGATAAAGAAACCATCTGGATTGGATTCAATGTATCCAACGGATTGTGAGTTAAAGACTTTTGATACGAATTCCATTATAATGTTACGCCGGAGAATATAAAAGTGGTCGGAATTTGATTTAAACTTGAATGAAAAGACTCGGAATAACCTCCTGAGTAATCTGTCCTAAAAAAGTTTCGTCAGAAAAATCACTGTAGCTGCCAGAAAGTCAGTGTACTTGCCGGAAAATCTCAAAGTGATCGGAATAAAAAGAAAAAGGTATGGGTAGGCTTGGAATTGCTATGCGACCAGGTTGTCCTGAAGAAGCTCGGCCAAAAAATGGCCGGAAGAAGCCTCACGCGCTGGCGCGTGACGTCGGAGACTCGCCGGAAAATATTTTCCCGGCAGTGCGTGAGGGCTCGTGGGAGGGGGTCTGGCGGAGAAATTTTTATGGTTTGGTTGCCGGAAGCTGATCTATCTCGTGGTGGT
Source organism: Nicotiana glauca (assembly GCA_026770625.1). Lineage (NCBI taxonomy): Eukaryota > Viridiplantae > Streptophyta > Magnoliopsida > Solanales > Solanaceae > Nicotiana > Nicotiana glauca. The sequence continues at coordinate 92,917 of MU711159.1, read as the reverse complement.
GTTGGTTTTTTTGCACAACACCGACGGATATGGACTTTTTCCTGCGGAGAGTGCTGTTTTGCCGGAAAAAGGCCATATATATTTCCTTTTTTTTTTCTTCCCGGAGTCGCTGGAATTTATGCATAGCAATAAATATCTCACGATTGCTCTGATACCATGTGAGAATGCACGGGAGAAAATATTATTGATTAATTATGACAATGATACAATGAGCTCTATATATATATATAATACATGTCCTACTCTTAATACATATGAGATTAGAGTTATTTACTACTATTTAACTATCAAACTAACAATTAGGAGTTGGGCGAATATCACAACTTGGTTTATATATTGTATGGGTTGGATACATCGACCAATAGTGCGGATGTATTGAGATGGCAAGAGGGTAGAGATGGATTATTCATCGTCAAATCTTATTATAAGAGGTTGTTAGGGAGAGAGGAATGTATCTTCTCTCATTGCTCTATTTGGATTTTTAGAGCATCGAGGAAGTGTTTCTTTGTGTAGTTGGCGGCGAGGGGAGTGATTTTGACAGCGGAAAATTTGAAGAGGAGGATGGCCTATGTTAGTTGGTGTTTCATGTGAAAACGCTTGGGCAAAGATGTAGAGCATCTCTTATGGCATTGTCAAGTGTCAAATCGTTTGTGGAGGGTGGTCCTTAATTTGTTTGGATACAATGGGTGATGCCGGGCAATGGGGCATTGCATAGTTGGGCCCCTTAACGATAATGTGGGTTATTTGGATAGAAAGATATAGGAGGGCTTTTGAAGGGGTAGAACAAGATTTTGTGAAGATGCAAAGTAGTCTTTTGTTCCTAGTTTCTATTTGGTATACTCATGATGTCCCTATTTGTATAGAGGATTAGGTCTGTTTTGTTGAGAACCATATTTTGGTGTAGGTTCACTTCCTTTTGTTATTACAGCTTGTATACAGATTTCTCCAATTGTTAATAAAATTATTTACCTTATCCCCAAAAAAAACTTACTTTGAACTCTCAAATAATGCGAAGTTAAGGTATGCACCCAAGGGTGTGGCCTAGCAATCAATTAAGTGGGTGCAAACTTTGGAGACCTGGGGTTAAATCCTAGCAGAGACAAAAAATATTAGGTGTTTTCTTTCCATCTATGTAAGCCTTGATGGACAAGAGTGACCAGGCACCTATGCTTGTGGGAGGTAGTAGTTGTAATAATTGAGGTGCGTGCAAGTTGACTAGGACACCGCTTTATAAAAACAAATAATGCAAAGTTAAGATATGTGCTCAAATGCTTGTTAACCATTAGTGATAGATTAGCTCATTAGTCATGGCCAGTTCTGCCTTTTGGTTATATATTACATGTCTTGTTTCAGTAGTTTGAGAAGCTGTAATTGCTTGTTTTTGGTTTCTGTTTGGTGAACGAAATATGCAGGGAGGCAAACTTGGTTTAGTGCATGAATGGGTGGTTTAGAACCTCAGTCTGTGTAAAAGATATAGTGTATTGCTCAAACTATTGACTAGGAAAATATTTTCGCAATTGGAAACTTTCACTTAACTCATCCTTACGAGTTCTCATTAGAGAAATTGAAGCACGGATCACCAAGAACCGCTGTAATTTTATAGAAAGCAAGTAATAACATGGTTTAGTCAAGAGTTGTCAAACAAGTAGCAAACACTGTTTTTTTTTTTTTTTTTTAATTTTATTTTATTTTTTATGATTCTGTTCTCCTCCTGAGACTAGTTGCACATTTATGCAATTGCTTCCGTGCCACTGTTCCCAGACCCCACTTGTGGGATTATACTGGGATGTTGTTGTTGTTGCTTCTGTGCCACTGTTACAATGCTTTTTCCTCCTCAGACTGGTTACACATTTATGGAATTCTTCTATAATTCAAATTTCTGTAAAGAAATATGCTTTCTTCTTCCAAGTCACTGAGAATCATTCTTTAAGTGCAGGGTGATGATGGCTCTGAACAGCCATTAGAGAGTACAGGCGTTGTGGATTCAAAGTCAAATGAAGTTCGAAGGTTTGAACTACTAAGGAGTGAGCTAATGGAACTCGAGAAGCGGGTTCAAAGAAGTGCTGATCAATATGAATATGATGAGGTATTTTCTAACTGCTGTAGACGGCCTTTTTATTTCTGCTTTCTTTTTGTCTCTTTCATATTGTGAAGTTTGTTAATGTCTATTGGGGCTCCACTCTTTCATCTTCAGCATAAACTTATTGGCTAGTATCATGACGACTGACTGATTAATGATGATACATAAGTATTCCTGTTAATTGACGTATACCTGTCCACTTCATTCTTCTTGTTGAACATGGCTTATCTTGCTTGTGAAAGCAGTAAAATATTTTCATTATAAAATGGTTTTTTTGGTCTTTATTCTTTATTTTCTGTTGTTTGTAACTACTGTTGTGACAATACGTGAATGGTGGAAAAATTCCGATCATCTTATTTTGCGCTAAATAATATGATGGCCTATTTCGCCAGGCATGGAACTTTTGTCAATATCAATTCCCATAAAAGAGATATATTACCCTTACTTATGGGGAGAGATTCAAAAATAGCCAGATTTACAAGTGGTCGTTCAAAAATAGCCCAGTTTCAAAAGTAATCGAAATTTAGCTACTTTTCATGTAAAGATAAATCTGAGCGAAAACACTGTTCAAAACCCGGAAAATACGCCAGTATATTATGCTGGAGTTCCAGCATAAGTATACTTGATACTGGAGTTCCAGGACAAGTATGCTGGAACTCCAGCATAATATGATGGAGTTCCAACATAAGTACACTAGAACTCCAGCATAATATACTGGAGTTTCAGCAAAGTATACCGGTCCAGTATAATATGCTGGAAGTTCATACAAAAGTGCTCGAATCTCCAGTATATTATGTTGGAACTTTCCGTGTGTTGGAGTTCCAGCATAATATGCTGGAAGTTCATACACAGGTGCACCTAACTCTAGTATATTATGCTGGACTGGTCTCTGTTGCAGCAAAATAGTGGCTATTTTTCATTGACTTGGTAAACGCTGGCTATTTTTGAATGACCAGTCCGAAAACTGGCTAGACCATGCTATTTTTACTTATGTAAGAGGTTCAACTTCCAATTCTTTTATAATTTGGAGAATACTTCCATGCTAAATGTGTATAAGATGTAGGCGGAGTTTGGCACTATCTATTTTATGCTTTATGTAAAATCTTATAGTTTTGTGCTCATCTTTTGTTAGAGTTCCACGCTCATCAAGTGTATTGGTTGCACTTTCCTTATGTAGTCTTGAACATTTCTCACCTCATGAGTTATGTTCCGGGTTGAGCTAGTCTCTGTGTTCATTTTTTATATGGTTTCAAAGCCGAGCCCATCACTGATTTTCTGCTACTCAATGTTGGACTATCCATTTTATTTTACCCCACGCAACAGTTATCCAGCCTTGGACGTGGAAGGGGAAGGGGGTATTCCTGTTTATCGACTTCTAGCCATGTGGGAGAGAAAGAAACATCTATACTCAGCTACAAAATTTATTTTGTACACGGAGGAAGGTTCTGTTTTTCTCTTAATGGGAGTTTTTGGTGTTGCTTTATATGGTTCTAACGAACCAACATTAAATTTTTAAACATCAGTTAATCAGTCATAACCTGTGGTTTTAGAAATAATATTCTTTTTGAATTTTTTATTGCTTTTGCTGTCAAATCGCTGATTATTTCCCTACACACATGGTTACCAGATACCCATGGAGAAGCGCATTACAGCACTTGTATGCTTTTGTTAGAGTCCCACACTACTCAAGTATATGAACTGTAGTTTCCTACTTTCTTTATATGGTTTTGGCTAGCTTTTCGGGGTGAGTTAAGCCCAAAGTCATTTGCTTAACATCTTTTAGCTAGTTGTGTCTTGTGATGTTAATATATACAAATATCTGATCTGCGCAGTTCTTGTTGTCATCTAAAAGGATGTCAACCAAGATTTGAAATACGAGTCAGGATGGTTATCCATTATTTAACAATAATCTGAATATTCCTACTAATTAACAGTTGAAAGATATTGACTGCATACACATGCGGTCCCTTAAACTTGTCCGGATTTTTCATTTACACTCCTGTACTTAGGGTTGTACCTATTGAACACTTGAACTCGAGCCAAACTGTGTCTATTAAGCACGAACTGCTGACATGGCATGGTGTGTGTTTCACACTCAAAGCTGCGCGAGTGAATAGATCAGAATTCGACACAAATCAGAACTCTCACTTCCCCAATTACAACTCCATCTTCCTAAGTCATACCACTGCACCATCACCGAAATCTTATTTTTGCTGTCAACTTCGCCGCACCATGACCCAATATCATCCTGTCAGCTTCAAATGACCCTTAATATAGAGGCAAAGTATTATCAGAATTGAGAATCTGAAAAAGGAGAGACAAAAGAACGAGGAAGAAAATAGAAAAAGGTTTTAGGCTGGAAATTGATCGGAATTCAATCAGATTCATGATATTCTTTTGGTAACGGAGACTTAAAAAAGAAAACAACCATAAATTGTCATGTCTTTTATGCACCTTTCACCTTTGCTACAGATAGGTAAAGCATTTACTAGAGGAGATCTGTTATACACAGTAGTGCAAAGTTTTCTATTTGCTATCGAGGACATTTACTGTTGGAGTCAATTCTTAGTCATGTTTCTGTAAGTTGCTCAACATACAAGAACATCAACAGTATCACCATAACAAAAATTTTAACAGTAGAGGAGGAAAATATTAGGATTTCTTGTATTTTGCTTACTTTTCTGGCTAAAACCAGACTTTCAATCCTCCCTTGGTCCCTCCAAGACCATCAAACAATGTCGTCATTGCCAAGATCACTTCATCTTTTCTGTGTTACCTATTAAAACAAAAGTACAGTCTCTTCCAACAACAGTAAGTGCTGCAACTGTAAGTGCAACAACAGTAAGTGCCGGCTTACACTCGGATCCTCCTTCTCCGTCAAAATGTCCACTGGTTCTTGTCGGTTCCTCCATCTCCAGCCTTCTCTGCCAATCAGATTTTTCAGAATCCCTCCTAAATTCAGCCCCTGCCAATGGTCTTCTTTTCTTTGTATCATCCAAAAAAAAGAACTAAAGAAGAATTGATGTCATCCACCATTACCGCCATCACCGCAGCTTTACACCACCACCACAAAATTGTCATCATCCACCACCTTCAGAAACCCACAAAATCGTAAAATGTGTTCAATAGACACATTTTTAACATACGTCAAGTGTTCAATAGGTACAACTTTTAGTTCAAGTGCCTGCGGCATACGCGTTCAGCCAAGGATATTAATGGTTTTTGAAGGACCTCTTGAAGATGTAAATTTTATATGTATAATCACTCCTCTAAAGTTTGAAACTTAGTGCCAAAACAAAGCAAAAATATATATTTTTTTTTTGGAGAATGTCAACAATATTATATATCATCAGCACAAATAAGGTTCTGGAAACCATATGTACATTACATAATACAAAAGTAGGTCCTTGTTCTTCTTACAAGGCTTCTATGATATCTAGCAGCGTATCAACATCTTCTACCAAGTCTTCTTTACACCAAAAATGAAACAAAAGTAGACATTTCATTATGATTTTTGCACGTTGCTGGATCTTTCTTCAAAGTATCTTATGTTTCTTTCCCTCCAAATAGTCCACCATATGCAGCGGGAATGCTGTTCCACCATTTTCTCTTCCTAACTGGACCTCCAACATTGTTCCAACAAGATAACATATCTCCGGTAGACTTGGGCATAATTTCAAAAAAAAAGTTGTCATAGCAAATCAGTGACTGTACAGTGTAAAAAGAGATGATTAATTCTCTCTGTTTCCTTATCAAAAATAACATCTTGAGCAGTTCATTCCCCTTCTCAACATGCATCAAGTAATCTTGAGTTAGGCATGCTTCCTTTGCAACTAACCAAGAGTCTGGACAAGTTATCTGTCCATATTGCATTATAGACAGATTTATTGAAGTTTTTCTTTGCTCAAAGTCTGGAGACAGTTATGCAAGACGTTAGGTGTTTGACCGACAGTCATCCATCTGTCCCCTTCATTCCCTTTCTTGATCTCTTCTTGAACTTGTGGACAAGAAAAATCAGATGCAGGGGTCCTCTTATGTAACTTAGTTATGGATACTGCTTCTAGCACCTCCAACTCGCAGTCTAGGCAATTCATGACCCAGCTTCATTTGTTTTAAGTTCATTTTCAATATATTGCTATTTTTCCAGACAGTGATGTTTCTGAGCTGCATTGTCTGTTTATATATCCCTGAAAATTTATCAGATTGTTGTCGATGCATTCTACTCTAGGAGGAAATTCAGAAGGCAGACCGCACTTCCACATATGCTCCAGGAGCTGAAAGTACTCAATTGGTTCCTCAGAAGAAAAAGGAGAGTGTTATCGAGAAGTCATTAGACAAGCTGAAAGAAACAAGCACGGTATTATGCTCTGGATCCATCTTCTGCTGTTTCACTTGGTGCTTCATATGTCATCTGAATAGAAACCTAGTGTAGTTTTCCTTTGCTTTGTGACCTCATTTTCGTTGAAATACCTTTGAGAAAATTTTATGGGAATGGGATAGATCTATGGCACATTTAATTAACCTTTTACTCCACCAATTGTCTGAAGAAAGAAAACATCCATGAATTGAACCTTAGTGGTCGCATACGATTTGGTGTACTCCACTGGTCTTAGTACTATTATATAATTGTTTACTTTTTTATTAACTATTCTTCTTCTTTTTGCTAGTGCTGTTTATTAATGTCTATATTTTCTTCTTTCTTTTTCATAATACTTTTATGTGTTTCAATTGTTTGCCTCCATATGGTCCACCTTCCTGTGTCTTTTTTGTTTACTTGGAGGTAAAAGAGTTCTCATAAGCATTCAAAGTAGAGTTTAGAACTTAGAGCTTATGCATACACAGGTTTTCCATGTTTAAATATTCTGTTAGGAAACCATGACTTCAGCACATTATCTTCTGTAACAGTTAAATAGTAAGAATTCGTAATCGTCTATTAAGTGATTATCAGAGAGTAATAAGGATTTTCCATGTCCAGGATGTTTGGCAAGGAACTCAGCTACTTGCTATCGATGTTGCTGCAGCTTTAGGACTACTTCGGAGGTCCTTAGTAGGGGATGAGTTGACAGAAAAAGAGAAGCAAGCATTGCGGAGAACTATAACTGACTTGGCATCAGTGGTACCAATTGGATTTCTTATGCTTCTCCCTGTAAGCAGTTCTATCCCATTGCTCTTTATCAGGCAAATTTTTTAAAGCACTGGCTAATTAGGCAACAACAGTTCATGTTCCAATAAAGATTGAAATTCCGCTTATTTTTCTTTTTCTATTTCTCAAGCTATTTCACTGTCATGCATGTCCAAGGTCTGTATGTGAACTAAGGAGGATATTAGTATTAACTGTAACTGAAGACAGGACCTTTAACTGGCATTAAGTACCCGTTGATTATTCCTCTTAGTGTCATGGTTTTCGAGCTTGGGTAATGCATTATTAAGTGTAGTGATGCTATTAATAACGATAATTGCATAGTTGTTGATGCTCTACTGATCTAGCTCTGAGGGCATTTTCTGTGTTGAGTCTGTCAGCTGAGCTGCAATTAGAAAAATAGTCCACTCGAACAAGCTCTCTCTCTCTCTCGCTACATGATTGCAGCACTTCACGTCTTTACTACTCGTGGAGCTTTTCTAGTGCAAGCTGACATGGGATAATTTTTCTTGCAGGTTACAGCAGTTGGGCACGCTGCTATGCTGGCTGCAATTCAGAGATATGTGCCATCTCTGGTGTGTATTTGATCATGAATTTCCTGTCAATTTGATTGAGCCTATCTGCCGTGTTAACTGGTTGATTTCTCTTCTTGGCAGATACCTTCTACATACGGACCAGAGAGATTGGACCTCCTAAGGCAGCTTGAGAAAGTCAAGGAAATGGAAACTGAGGTGAATCCAACTGAAAAGGCTGATGAATAGCCCAGGTTAAAGCATATGAAAACAGATTCATTTTGTGCTACCATCAAATTCATTTCAACTTGGTTCTAAATCCATTCAACAGTAGATGGGCGTAAAGAAGTTCGTTCCATGTGTCTGGCACTCCCGGTAGGCACCAGTGGCTGCAGTCTTGTGGTGCACCCGCCGGGGTGCCGGGTTCACGATGTTCTGAGGGGTGGCCATCTTTCCTGAACTCACTTAGATATGTAATGTTTAGGAAAGTTATATTTCTCCTTGTACTTTGCATTTGCTTGACTACCTCAGAAATGAATATATTGTTGATTGGCTCTCTCTCCAGCTTGGTATAGTCCGTTTCTGGTGCTATATTTGTGTGACAATGGCCACCTTCGTTCCACGCTCCATCCCTGCAAAATAATTTCACCAAATTTCCTTCAATCACTACGCCGCATAGTACCGATCAGTGGAGCAAAAATAGTGGTAATTGCCGTGCCACTTCTGTTGCAACAGATTAGTTCCACAAAGCACTTGCCTGTAGTGTACTGGTGAAAAACTGCGAAAGAAGATGTGACTCTTTTCAGCCTTGGTATTTTGAATCACCCAGGAGGCCCAAGTATTCAAGGATCTTTGAAAGGCTTCCGCAACGTTCATGGTCATGTTCACCGTTGTTCCTTCTTGGAAATGGATGCCCCTGCAACACGAACCATCTTATTTAAGGTTGTTTTCGTGATCTCATATGAAAATGAGAAGCTTGGCAACTGCAAAAGGTAAAGATAAGTGCAACAGTGTAAATGATTGCTGAAGTTCTTGTGGTCGAAGAATCTGGTTGGTACGTGATCCCTGAATTAGTGAATAATGCGTAGGGCTAGAATGACATACTTGACTGGAATTAAGATGGTCTCTAGCTAAGCTAGACAATGAATTGAACCACAAGTGAGGCTATGGACCCCTCTTTCTAT
>MU711159.1:27020-83201 GCA_026770625.1 Nicotiana glauca | reverse complement strand
CCCCCCCCCCCCCCCCCCCTCACACACACACATGCATACAGGTCAACTCCACCCCAAAATCGTCTCTACTCGGGCCATGGCTAGCCATCATAGTAGCACATAGGTGTATTACTAAGCTTAATCTAAGCTCGTGGTAGTTCCAATGCTTTCTACGTAATGCCTCATGGCCTTCAAGGTATGGTAGCCTAACCATCAAGGTGAAGTCGCAGTCTACAAGAGCAGCAGTTGATCACAGTAAGAAAGTTCAATCTCACATAATTCGATTGCACAAAAGGAGAAATCTATGTCAGTTTTGGCCTTACTTTCATAGAGCTTTATTCTTCTAAAGTTAGAACGACCATTCTCTTGAAGTATTCTCTAGTGACTCTCCTCTAGTGATCTTGTTTTTTCACCTTTTCCCTAATTGTTGACTCGAATTCACAACCTTAAGCTGGAACTGAACTACTCTCTTGTCCAGAGGAAGGGTGATGTACTTGTAAATGACAATACTGAAAATACTTGGGACTTAGAGATGTTTTGGATTCGTACATCTTAACTGTCTTGTCTTCATTCCACCAATGTCCAGCATTGAATATAATGATATCTGCTTCAACCCACTTCGTGAAATACCAGTGTAACTTATCTAGCCGGATCACTCCTCGCACTTTTTTTGAGGCATTCGCCGGAGGTCGATCGACGACTACTAGGAAAGGCACCCTGTAATATTCGACAGTGAGGTTGTACTCATGAAAATGCATAGAGAGAAAACCTCTGTGTTTGGTAATCGGATTTCCAGATTCTTCATATATGGTGGAGAGGTTCGTTACTCCTTGTGCTAGCATGCATATCATAGACTCCCACTGGTTTCTTCCAATGGAATCTCCAGCAAAAACAATTCGACCATTCCGACTCCGTTCTAGGAAATCCTTTGCATTGAACCTGCAACATTCAGTGTTACTAACAAACTTAAAAACCAAAAATGTAAAAAAAAAAATCTTAGTAGTCCTTGGGTCCTTTTTTTTAGGTTGAACATTAAACGATCCTCTTAACTAGGAAATGGCATGGAGAACGAGAAATACAATTGCTAAATAGTTTTCAACTGGGTTCGTCAGAAAACATGTTCCTCCAATGAACAATGTGCTCAAGGTTTCTATTACTAACGAAGGAGTTATATAAGAAAATCTTCAAAAGTATCATGTAAAATATTCTTAAAGATTATGTCATTGTTGAAGGTCAAGAAAATGTTGAGAATTATAGTGTAGAGTATTCCTAATAAATTTATCGTATTCATTAGGAATTTAATAGGAAACTATGTAATCAAAATCTCCCATACAAGGGGTCTTCTTGTATTAAACCACTAATTTGAAAGCTTCTTTCTTTCTTCTCCTTTCGGACATAGTAATTCCAAGTTTAGGAATCAAATCCTTCTTTTCCAACTTTCCAACATTGTGAGAAAAAAAAAAAAAAAAAGGCAAGAAAGATAAGGACAATAATGAGTCCATCTGGACCTGCCTAATAAAGCGCTTGCTGATTTGTATAGTTCAAATTAAAAAGAAAAAAGAAAAAAGAAAAAAGAAAAAAGCACGGCCGGTTTCCATGTCCTATTCTATAGGACCTATTGTCTCCATCGATACAAACATTTAATCTAAATTTATTGGTAAAGGAGGCAGACCATTTAAGATTAACCATTTAAACATTGAAAATGTAAAGATTTTTTACACTATCAACGTATTTGACATTTATAGAAGATTACTTTCCTTTTTAAGATTATCAATTTAAAAATGAAAAATAAAAAGAGTTTCTACATTATCACTATACTTTACTCTATTATAGTAGGTCAGCCATTTTCATCAAGTTATAAATTTATTCTTATCATAAAGATTTACTGATAATTGTCTCATACATAACATATTGTATAAATATATTTTGTACACTAGCAAGCTCATATATATATATGTTAGGAGTATTTATGTGAAGAGATAGTAAATGTTAATCTGATCAATTTCATTGCTACTTAACGTTAAAAAATAAATTTCTTAATTTGTATGAAAATAGCTAAAAAATTACTTATCTTGGACAGAAGAATCCGAACGGAAGGAATAGCAAGGAGTAAAGTTGATGAGTTGATCGTAATCATAAAGCTATAACTTTTTCACACCTCATGATTTCAACAACATGAAAGCACTATCTTGAAAGAAAGAATGCCACACTTTGTGAATTAGCCATTTGTTGCATGATCGCACATTGACACAATTTCTAAGGAAATTAAAGGCTTCTTTTACAATTTGTTACCCTTTCAATTTTCCGAAATAAAAGAAGAAATATTTGGGTTTTTTTTTTCTAACATTAATTAAAACCATTTCTCGAAATTCAAGAAGTTTCGGATGCGAGGGAGAAGACAAAAAGGTGGAAAAAAACATAAATTATAGGAAACAACTTAATGAGGCAAAACAAATATAAAAAAATATGGAGACATGCAATAGTAATTAACGTACATACCATATATATGTAGAATGATTTTTTTTAAAACATACCTATCATAGAAAAAAACAATCACTTACTTTGGAAGATCACAACCTTGAGGTTGCCATCGCCATTTCCGGTAATCTAGATCCCGGCGGCCACTTTCTCGGCATCGAAAACCGGGATCCAAGAACGGACAATTCTCATTATATTGATCAATAACATAAGTTTCATCCCAAACCCACTTTCCATAAGAGTAATCACAAGCTTTTGAAGAAATTTCGCAAGTTTTTGGTAATATTTTGGACAAAAAATCAATGCCAAGAAGATATTGAGGCTGAAGCGGGCTTAGTATATTATAGAAAAGAATTGAAGAAAAGAGTAAAAAGAGAAAAAATAATAATGCATGAGAGAAATCTTTGTTTGCAAATTTCAAGGGAAAACAGAAGAAGACTAATTTATTGTTTGTTGTTGATTGTTTGTGGTTTTGTTGTTGTTGTTGTTGTTCATGAGAAGCTGGCTGGAGATCCATAATAAGAGAGAGAAAATTAAAAGGTATTTTGTTAGAAGAATTCTTGGATTCTCAAAGCAAAATAAAAGGAGGACGAGTGTTGAGGGGGCAATATAAGACAGTATTTATTTATGTTTTAAATTAATTTGAAATATTGATATCTTACATTATTTCTCTCCCTCCACCCCCCTCCCCCATACTTTTTTTTTTCTGTTGTAATATTTTAATTAATTTTCCTATTTAGTATTTTTATGTAATTGAAATAATTTCATATTTAAATCTATAATTTTAAGTTAATGTACTATCACCACTTGACATCTGACATTTTATTTTCAACACGTGATTTAATTAATATATTCATTTAATATACATCGTTAATAATGCCCATTTGTGCATTGTTGAATATGCACCTCCATTTACTTCGTTTCTTCTTTTGGTAAGTTGTTGTTTACGTATTTGTTTGCACTATAGCAAAAATAATAATTAAATATCGGTCATTACTTACCATCAGACTATAAAAGTTCTATAAAGAGAAATTAACAACTGTCAATCTTAGCATTAACCTTATATATAAAACATAATACACATTATTTGGTGTGAAGAGATAATAAAACATCATATTTTTCTTCTGCGAGTTTTTTCTTCCTCATCCTATTTTTCATTATTGATTATGATTTAGTATTATAGTTTTACATACTGTTATGAATAGCTAATTTGTTATCGAGGGTTTTCAAGGAACCTTTTGTAGGATAAATTCTTGTTATATTTTTATATAATTGAGCCGTAGTATTTTCTCTATTTATTCAACTATATTATTCTTATGGTTGATTGAAGGGCCCTCAATTAGCCGTGCCTATTTAGTATGTATTACTTGGGAGAGAATACATATTTAGGTAGTTGTTGAACAACATCATTCCCGACGTATGTGAGGAATCAATAACCAAGGGTTTAAAGGTGGGATTAGGGATAACGAAACCTTGGGTGCGATCTAAGTGAGCTGTAATTAAAGCCAACTAGAGTAACTCGGGAGAGTATGTTTAGTAAATTATCGTAATTACTCGGGAGAGAATTACAACACGCAGAGCGCTCATGATCGGTAGAGAATACTTAAGCGAAATTATAGAAGACATAGCGGAAAAGATTCCGACAATTGGGAAAATCATAACTCTAGACCTCCTTAATCTTTTCTCCAACTTGTAGTATCGTTTTTTAATTTATTATTTTAATTTGTTAGTTAGCTAGTTAAACACGAGAATCTTAATATCTATAAGTTAGGAGTTGTTCAAGCTTGTATTCTTGGTGATAGTGAACAACTGTAGCTAAGTCTTAGTTCTCTGTGGGATTCGACTCCGGACTTGTAAACCGGGTTATATTTGCAACGACCGCTTTTTTCTTTTTATAAGACATAGTTGGGCGCGATCAAATTTTGGCGCCGTTGCCGGGTAACTAACGGGGTAGCTATAGGTGTACATATTTCTAGGTTGCAAGTTTGAACTGTGATTTTTGTTTTTGTGTATTTGATCATTTATTTATTTTTAATTATTATTTTTTTGATCTGAGAGACATGACATCATGGAATTATGAGAATTTTAATGTTGGTAATTCTGCTTTTAATCCTCCTTATGCATATAATGAAGGAAACCGCCCAGGGCAAAATTATCAAAATATTTTCGAGAGCGAGTTTTGTGTACCAACTCAATCTTATACGTGGAATGTGTGTGATATATGTGGTGGTCAAGATGGTCACTTTCATGGTTGTGCTTATAGTTCTTATCTTCCCTCAACCCCTTACTTTGATGGTTCTTCTTTTTCTTGTGATGTTAATAGGAACAAAGAATCCAGGGATGATGACTGGAAAGAGATCAAAGATATGTTAAAGTGTTGCATGGAACTATATGATAAGAGAATACTGGAGATACAAAGGCATGAGGTAACTATTCACAACTTGGAGACTCAACCAAATAATTAGTTGAACCTTGTAAAGCGCAACAAGTTGATATTGTGGATAGTAGCCAATATGAGCATGAATTGGCTACAGAAATTGCTATTATACTGGAGGATTTAAAAAAATACGAGGATGATCTAGATGAGAAGGCCAGAGTAGAACACCAACAATCAATTGCACTAGATTTTAAGGATGTCGATGTTGTAGAAGAGATACTAGAGTCAACCAAGGATATTGAGGATACATATTTAGTTGACTCTATTGTCATTAGTGTTGAAAATGTAGACAGTCCCAATGTCCATGTAGTTGAGCGCATTAGTTCATACACCAAGCATTTTTCCATATTGTGTATGGATGATAATATGAAAATAGAGTCGTCCGAGCCACTTGAGGAGTCAAGGAGTAAGGAACAAGATGCCTACATTTTGGAATTCTTCATGCCAGAAAGTCGGGAATACACATCTCATCCAAAGGCCAAGAAGTGCAGAATGCTACATTATTTTATTGGGCTAGTCAGATTCGTTCTACCACTCCAAAAGCATGATCACAGATCAGAATCAAAACTTGGGGTCCAATTTATAAGTTCGAAGTGGAGGCAAAAATTGATTCGCGTCGTGCCGCAACGTTAAATCAAGCGCTTGTTGGGAGGCAACCCAACTTTACTGATTTGTTTTTTTTTTTGATAATTTTTTTTTGTTGTATTATTTTTGTAGTGCCGATTTTTAATTTTCTAGGAGTATGGAAAGCAAAGTTATTGGAAGGATGCAACAACAAATTAGATGGTTGGAACAAAGTATGAGGTATCCCCACGAAGGATCAAGCCTGGGAGAAGTTTGAGTAACCCATGAACTGCTAGTGCTTAGGCCTTTGGCCATAAAATTAAAATTTTGCCTATTTTCTAAATTTTTGTGTGCTATAGCCCATGCCTTCTGCATGGTCCCGGTTTTCAGACCCCGATCACCTAAAATTTTTCAGGAAAAAACAACCTAAAGAACAATAGTCACCGCCTCGCCATGACCATTACTCGTTATTTTCGTGTGCATGGGCCCAGGAAGCCGAACCCTGATCGCCTAAATATTTGCGGAACTATAATAAACGAGCTAAGGAACAATAGTTACCTCCTTTCTATGACTGTCACTCGTCTTTTGGCGTTTTAGGGCCATAAAGCTAGAATTTCGCCCGATTCTCAAATTTTTGTGTGCTATAGGCCATGTATTCTACATTGGCCGGTGCGGACGGACCCGGATCGCCTAAAAGTTTGGTCCTAAGAAATAATATTCACCTCCTCGCCATAACCGTTCCTCGTTTGGCATTTTAGGGCCAGAAAACTGAAATTCCAACCGATTTAGATTTTTGTGTGTTATAACCCATGCCTTCTACTTGGGCCTAGATCGTCTAAAATTTTGTGGCCTATCTAAAATGACCTAAGGAATAATAATCACCACCTCGCCATGGCTGTTACTCATTTTTGGCGTTTCAAGGCAATTAAACTGGAATTCCATCCGTTTTTAGATTCTCGTGTGCTATAGCCCACGCCTTCTGTATGGGCCCAGGCGACCGAACATGGATCGCCTAAAGTTTTGTAGGACCATAAAAAAATGACCTAATGAACAATGGTCACCGCCTCGCCATGACCTTTCCTTATTTTTTGGCATTTTAGGACCACAAAACAAAAGGTGGCTGGACCCGGATCGCTTAAAATTTTGTCGGGCCATAAAAAATGACCTAAGGAATAATAATCATCGCCCCGCCATGACCATTACTCATTATTTTAGCATTTTAGGGCCATAAAAGTGGAATTGCTCACGATTCTCAAATTTTTGTGCGCTATAACTCACACCTTCTGCATGGACCTGGGCGGCCGGACCCGAATCGCTTAAAATTTTTTCGAACCATAAAAAATGACCTATGGAATAATATTGACTGTCTACCACAATTGTTCCTCGCTTTATGGTGTTTTAGGGCCATAAAACTAGAATTCTGCATGATCCTAGTTTTATGTGTGCTATAGCATGGGTCACGATGGCCAGACCCAGATCGCCTAAATTTTTGCCGTACCATAAAAAATGAAGTAAGGAACAATAGTAACTGTCTTTTCATGACCGTTTCTCATTTTTTTTGGTATTTTAGTGCCATAAAACTAGAATTTCACTCGATTTCTAGATTTTCGTGTGCTATATTCTACGCCTACCGCATGGGCCCGGGCCCCCAAAGCCGGGTAATATTTTTTCGGGCTATTAAAAATAAATTAAGAAACTATATTTCCCGCCTTGCCATGACCGTTACTCGTTTTTTGGCGATTTAGGATCATAAAACTGGAATTCCACCTGATTCTCAGATTTTCGTATGTTGTAAGCCACGCCTTCTGCGTGAGCCAGGGCGGCCAGACTAGGTTGTGCATTTGGATCAGATGTCCGAAATTCGAACCGATTAACTCAATTTCGTATTTCAGATTTCAGATTTCGGATTTCGGATATTTGGATCAAATTTCTGATTATGTTTATTAAAATTTTGAAAATTCGGATTGGATTCAGATTGGTATAATTTTAACCCGTTCCTATCTGAAATCCGAAATTATTAGAGCGTATATAAATGCTAAGCTTTAATTTCTGATAGTCAATACTTCCTTTAACTCTTCCTCCAAGTTATTACCATTACAATTATTGTATTTAGCTACATTGAAACCATACCCTCATAGTTGTAGAAAAATAAAGTTTTCGTGTTGTACTACCTCTTCTACAAAGAAAATATAAGTATGAGTTTTGCAACTTAGATGCATAACAACTCGAACCTCTAGAGAAATATTTTCTTAGAGATGCAATGTTGATAAAAGGATGCAAATTAAAGAGATGTTTGTATTAGAAAATAGAATAGTCAGAAAAGGTAGATGATTAGTCGATTAGATTAACAATAGCCTTAATAATGCGTATAATCCGATCCGAAAATTAGAATTTTTTATTGGATCCAAACTGTAAAATCCGATCCATGCACAGCCCTAGGCCAGACCCGGATAGCCTAAAAGTTTTGTTGGACCATAAAAAATAACCTAAGAAATAAATTCGCCGCACTTGTAAATCTGGTAATCGGGTAGAATTCTAATTTTATGATCGTAAAATGCCAAAAAATGAGGAACGATAATGGCGTAGCTGGGAATATGGTTCCTTAGTTCAATTTTAATAGCCCAAAAAATATTAGGCGATTCGAGTCTGGGGGCCCGGGCCCATGCGGAAGACGTGAACTATAGTACACAAAAATTTGGAAATCGGGCGGAAATGCGGAAGGTAGAATTCTAGTTTTATGATCGAAAAATGCCAAAAAATGAGGAACGATCATAAAGTGGAGGGGACTAAGGTTCCTTAGTTCATTTTTAATGGCCCGAAAAAATATTATCCGGACCCGGGCCCATGCGAAAAGCGTGAAATATAGCACACGAAAATCTAGAAATCGGACGAAATTCTAGTTTATGGCTGTAAATACCAATGCATGCAAAAAACTAATGGTTTTATTTCTTTTAGACTAATTATGCACATGAACTCTAAGCTTAAACACGATAAAAACCAATGAACCATGCTAGTCACTTCAGAAAAATGTACTCTAAGCTAAAAATCATCCATGGACAGAACATTCAGTAAAAGTGGATTCAAACAACGGGATCAGGAGAAGTCACTCAACTGAAATTTGACGCAATTCAGTGCAAGAACCAGCAGAGAAGAACATATTGAAACACAATAAGCCAAACGCCTCCAAACAATTCCCAATTAAGTTTCAATCTAACTAATCGAGCTCTGACTAACTAAATATTTTCAAGCATATCAAAACAGTGAAGACAAGATGTCAAACAACAAAAACGACATAGGAGTATTTAATATCCCGAACTCGACCTCCACTAAACATGATCAGAGAAGCATCATTCTAGAAATAAATTCCTTATGGCTCTATCATACTTTAATCACATCTTAAGCAGAAAGATAAGGAGAAAAGAGATGAACCTAAAGTTCAAATTTTCAATATATGTCTATCCAGGTGTGATACCAGCGAGAAAATCTAATGACCAACTTCGTGTGGATAGAATGAAACAGCAACTCTGTTTGACATGAATAGAACTGAAAAACGAACCTCGGTCGGCAAATGAACCCCAGCTCAACTAAAGCTCCATTTCAAACAGAAATCAGAAGAAGAAACGAAACTTTTTTTTTTGTGAATTTTCTGATTTTTGAAGTAAATTCAGAACAAGCAAGAACTGTTTTATGTCTAAAAAAAATAGAAGAGAGAAAAATCAAAAGCCTAAAATAAAATCCTAGTTTCTTCTCTCTCTTTTTAATTCTCTCAAAAATTTTATGTCCAAAGGCCTCTTCAAATCTGAATAATCCCTTGTTTTATAGCCTTCCTCGAAGTTTCTATGTTTGTTCTTCAAGAATCTCGAAAATTGGACAATTAAGGGACAAGTGGAGGGAAAATATCGAGTCTCGCTCAATCCTACGCCCCCTATCCTTAGCTCATTTTTGATGGTCCAAATTATTTTTAGGCGATCTGGGTCCGAGGGAACGGGCCCATGCGGAAGGCGTGGACTATAGAACAAGAAAATCTAAAAATAAGGTGAAATTTCAATATTATGGTCGTAAAATACCAAAAAGTGAGGAACAGTCATGACAGAGCGATGACTATGGTTCCTTAAGTCATTTTTTATGGCCTGAAAATATTATAGGTGATTCGGGTTCGGGGGCATGTACCCATGCAGAGGCATAGTCTATAGCAAATAAAAATCTGGGAATCTGGCAAAATTTGAGTTTTATGGCCGTAAAATGCTTAAAAACGAGGAACGATCATGGCCAGGTGGTGACTATGGTTTCTTAGGTCATTTTTGATTGCTTGAATTTTTTTAGGCAATACGAGTCTTGGAGCCCGAGTCCATGCACAAGGCGTGGGCTATAGAACACAAAATTTTGGAATCTGGTGGAATTCCAATTTTATAACCGTAAAACGCTAAAAAGAATGAGGAACAGTCATGGCAGTATGGTGATTATGGTTCCTTAGGTCATTTTTTATGAGCTCAATTTTTTTTAGGTAATCCAGGTTCGGGGGCCCTGGCCCATAAGGAAGGCGTGGGCTATAGCACACGAAAATCAGGGAATCAGGCCGAATTCCAGTTTTTGACCATAAAACGTCAAAAAATATGGAATGGTAATGGAAGGGCGGTGAATATGGTTCCTTAGGTTGTTTTTATGGCCCAAAAAAGTTTAAGGCGATCCGGGCCCGAGCCCTTGCGGAAGGATGGACTATAGCACACGAAAATCTAGAAATCGGGAAAAATTCAAGTTTATGACCGTAAAATATCCAAAAATAAGGAACGGTCATGATAGGTTTGTGACTATAGTTCCTTAGGTTCTTTTTACGTGAAAAAAACTTTTGGGAGATCTGGATACTAGGGCCCGGGCCCATACAGAAGGCTTGGGCTATAGCTCACGAAAATCTAAAAATTGTGTGGAATTCAAGTTTTATGGCCGTAAAATGCCAAAAAAAAAAAGGAACGATCATGATAGAGCTGTGACTATTGTGACTAAGGTGCCTTAGGTCATTTTAGTATGCTGGAAAAATTTAGGCGATCTTTATTCGAGGGCCCGGGCCCATGCGGAAGGCGTGGAATATAGCAAATAAAAATATGGGAATTAGGTAGAATTCCAGTTTTATGGCTGTAAAATGCCAAAAAATAAGGAAAAATCATAGCGGGCCGATGATTATGGTTCCTTAGGTAATTTTTGATGGCCCAAAATTTTTTTAGGTGATCCGGGTTTGAGGGATTGAGCCCATGTGGAAGGTGTGGGCTATAGCTCTCGATTATTCAAGAATAGGCGAAATCCAAGTTTGATGGCCGTAAAATTCCAAAAAATGAGAAACAGTCATGACGGGGCTCTACTATAGTTCCTTATGCGGCTCAAAAAAATATTAGGTGATCCAAGTCTGAGGGTCTCGGCCTATGTAGAAGGTGTGGGTAGCACTTGATTATTCGGGAATGGGGCGAAATTCCAATTTGATGGCTGTAAAACTCCAAAAAATGAGAAACGGTCATGGTGGGGTGGTGACTATGACTCCTTAGTTCTTCTTTGATCGCCTAAATTTTTTTTAGGCGTTGTGAGTCTAGGCGTCTGGCCCATGTGGAAGGCGTGGACTATAGCACACGAAAATATAGGAATCGAGTGGAATTCTAATTTTATGGCTATAAAACACTCAAAAATGAGGAACGGTCATGGAGAGACGGTGACCAAGGTACCTTAGGTCATTTTTTATTTCTCGGAAAAATTTAAAGAGATCCGGGTCTAGGGGCCAAGGCCCATGCGGAAGGTGTAGGTTATAGAACACGAAAATTTAGGTATCGGGCATAATTTCAGTTTTATGGCCGTAAAATGCCAAAATGAGGAACGGTCATGGCATGGTGGTGATTATGGCTCCTTAGCTTGTTTTTTATGGCCCAAAATTTTTTTAGGAGATCCGGGTCCTGGCGCACGGGCCCATGCGGAAGGCGTAGGCTATAGAACACAAAAATCGGAGAATCAGGCAGAATCCCTATTTTTCGGCCATAAAATGCCAAAAAATGAGGAATGGTCATGGATTGGCGGTGATTATTGTTCTTTAGGTCATTTTTGGTGGCTCATAAAAATTTTCAGGCAATTCTGGGAATCGGGCAGAATTCCAATTTTATGGTTGTAAAATGCCAAAAAATGAGGAAAAAACATGGCGGGCCGGTAACCATAGTTCCTAGGTCATTTTTTATGGCATAGAAAAATTATAGGCGATCTGGGTCTAGGGACATTGACTCATGTGGAAGGCGTGGGCTATCGTACACGAAAATATGTGAATCAGACAGAATTCTAGTTTTATGGTTGTAAAACGCCAAAACACTAAGAACGGTCATAACAAGGCGGTGAATATGGTTCCATAGGTCATTTTTGATAGCCCGGAAATATTTTACTCGATCCGAATCCGGGATCCTTGGCCCACGTGTAAGGCATGAGCTTAGCACACGAAAATCTTAAAATCTGGCGGAATTATAGTTTTATGGCCGTAAAATGCCAAAAAATAAGGAACGGTCACAGCGGGGAGGTGACTATGGGTCCTCAGGTCGTTTTTGATGGCCCGATATTTTTTTAAGAGATCCAAGTCGGGGGACCGAGGTCATGTGGAAGGCATGGGCTATAGCACACAGAAATCTGAGAATCGGGCAGAATTCTAATTTTATGGTCGTAAAACGCTAAAAAATGAGGAACGGTCATGGCGGGGTGGTGACTATAGTTCCTTAGGTCATTATTGATGGAAAGACCGAGCTCATGCAAAAGTCATAGGCTATAGCACACGAAAATTAAGGAATCAGGCGGAATTCAAGTTCTATGGCCATGAAATGCCAAAAACGAGGAATAGTCATGGCAAAGCGGTGACCATGGTTTCTTAGATCGTTTTTTATGGTTCGAAAATTCTTTAGGCGATCCAAGTCCGGTGGCTGGGGTCCATGCGGAAGGCACGGGCTATTGCACAATAATATCTAAAAATCAGGCGGAATTCCAGTATTATGCCCATAAAATACCAAAAAATGAGGAACAATCATGGCATGGCGCTGTCTATGGTTCCTTAGGTTATTTTTTATGGCCAAAAAATATTTTTAGGTGATCCGGGTTCGGGTATCGTGGGACCATACGGAGGCGTGGGCTATAGCAAATGAAAATCTGGAAATTTGACAGAATTCCAATTTTATGGCCGTAAAACTCCAAAAAATGAGGAACGGTCATGGCGGAGCTGTGGCTAGAGTTCCTTATATCGTTTTTGATGGAAATTTTTTTTAAGCGATTCGAGTCTGGGGACCTGGCCCATGCAAAAGGCATGGACTATAGCATACAAAAATTTTAGAATTGGGCGAAATTCTTATTTTGTGGCTGTAAAACGTCAAAAAAGATGCAACAGTCATGGCGGGATGGTAACTATTATTCCTTAAGTCATTTTTTATGGCCCGAAATATTCTTAGGTGATCTGTGTCCAGGGGAACAAGCACATGCGAAAGATGTGGGCTATAGCACACGAAAATCGAGAAATCGGGCGGAATTCTTTATGGCTGCGAAACATCCCCAAAAAAAGGAACGGTCCTGGCAGGGTAGTGACTATGGTTCATTAGGTTATTTTCTTTGGCCCGGAATAATATTAGTGGATCCAGGTCTGGGGTCCCAGGTCTATGCGGAAGGCATGGGCTATGGCACACGACAATTTAGGAATCGGGTAAAATTTCAGATTTATAGCCGTAAAATGCCAAAAAATCAAAAACGGTCATGGCGGGGCAGTGACTATGGTTCCTTAGGTCATTTTGAAAGCTTGTAAAAATATTAGGCGATCCGGGTTCGGAGCTCGGGCTCATGCGAAGAGCATGAGCTATAGCTCATAAAAATCCAGGAATCCGACGGAATTTCAATTTTATGCCCGTAAAATGCCAAAAAAAGAAGCACGGTCATGGCGGGGCAGTGACTATGGTTCCTTAGGTAATTTTTTGATGGCTCAAAATATTTTTAGGTGATCCGGGTCGATCAACCCGTGCCCATGCGGAAGGCGTGGGCTTTAGAATATGAAAATTTGGGAATCAGACGAAATTTCAGTTTGATGGCCGTAAAACACCAAAAAATGAGGAACAGTCATGGCGATGCCATAAATATGGATCCTTGGGTCATTTTTTATGCCCTAGAAATATTTTAAGCAATCCGGGTCTGGGGCCGGGGCCCATGCGAAAGGCTTGGGGCACACAAAATCTGGGAATCGGGCAGAATTCTAGTTTTATGGTCGTAAAGTGCCATAAAATGAGGAACGGTCATGGTGGGGAAGTGACTATAGTTCCTTAGGACATTTTTATGGCCCAAAACACTTTTAGGCGATCCATGTCCGAGGGCCCGGCCCAATGCATAAGGCATGGGCTATAGCGTACGAAAATCTTGAAATCGGGCGAAATTCATGTTTTGTGGCCGTAAAATGCCCAGAAACGAGGAACTATCATGACAAGGCGGTCACTATCGTACCTTAGGTCATTTTTTATGTACCTGAAAATTTTTAGGCGATCCGGGTGATCAAGCCTAACTATGCCTTATAAAAAGGACTAAGCGGTCGTTGCAAATATAATCTGGTTTGCAAGTCCAGAGTCGAATTCCACAGAGAACTAAGGCTAGCTACAGCTGTTCAATATCACCAAGAAGACAAGCTCGAATAATTCCTAACTTATAGATATTAAGATTCTTGTATTTGACTAATTAACTAACAAATTAAAATAGTAAATTAACAACTAAAGATAATACGGGTTAAAGACAAGATTAAGGAGGTCTAGAGTTATGATTTCACCTATTGTTGGAATCCTTCCCGCTACGTTTTCTATAAATTCGCCTAAGTATTCTCAACCGATCATGAGCGCTCTGACTGTCGTAACTCTCTCCTGAGTAATTACCACACTTTACTAGACATATTCTCCCGAATTATGCTAGCTGGAATTAAGTACGGCTCACTCAGATCGAACCCAAGGTTTCGTTATCCCTAATCCCACATTTAAACCCTATGTATGATCCTTCATATATGTTAGGAGTGATGTTGTTCAACAACTACTTAAGTATGCACTCTCTCCCGAGTAATACACACTAAATAGGCACAGTCGATTGAGAGCTCTTCAACCAACCATAATAATAACGTAGTTGAACAAATAAAGAAATTAATATAGAAAATCCATATTAACGTAACAGGAAAATCATCCCTTGCCTCCTAGTGTGTTCTTTCCTCCTTAGGTCAAATTTCTGGCCTCCGCAGCGGCTCTGTTCTCTTCCTAGGTCTAAAGTATGTCAAAAGTATGTCCCTGTTCTCTCAAAATAGCATTTTTACATGTATTTATACCAAGTAGGGTCGAGCCCGGACGAAACACCTTTTCATACGTGAAATAGGACTCTAGCTCTAAAAATTGGAACAAGTGTGCCGCACGCTGCGGCGCACTGTGTGGTGCGGCAGTAAGAAAGTTCAGAGAGTTTTTTTCTGACAGACTGTTGGAAAATTGTACAGATGCGGTGCACGCTGCGGTGCTCTACGCGGTGTGGTACTAGTAATTCTTAAAAATGCAAAACATAACAATTTTAGCCCTTTCAAATATCTTTCCAACGATATATTGTTGAACCCAAACGGAGTTTTGAGCAAAAAGTTATGTGCATTTTACGAGACAATGCGTTGTATGCCCGCTCGATTCTCCGTTTCATTCTTTACTATCATCCGTTGATCCTCGAACACGATCTCGGCCTGATTCCTTGGGCTTTTACTCAGATTTCAAATTACCAAATCACTTGAATTCATTCTATAACATCTACATAGCTCGAAATCACTCCTGTAAGGCATATAATATACAATTAGTGCAAAACACTAGCGATTAAAGTCCAGTAAATTAGAGTGTCATAAGTGACTAAAATACGCAATTATAGCCTATCATCAACATCCCACACATAAACCATCGCTCATCGTTGAGCAATCAAACTATACTTTTTATAGACACGACATTTTTAAACAATTCTCCTAACTTATCATACCAAGAATATCTAAAATAGACTAAGCACAAAAGATAGAATGCTCCAAAAGACGCACCATAAGCTTGCCCGTAATGTAATACTCCACTAATCGAGTTCATTCAGTCTAAGATCAAATAGGACTTTCATTGGTTGTAATGTAGGTTGCGGGTCAGGTAGGATACATTTGGATATAAAAGTGACTACACCTCCCTAAGCACTTTAATACATATACTTTAACATTCAAACCCCACATTTATGTCAAACCATGACTCCGCCTTTCACATCAATATACATAAACTCTAAGTTATTTAAGCACAATTACATCAAGATTTACCACTTATCAATGAATATCTGCACACAATACAACTATTTTTTTCTTTTCTTTTTCAATTCAAGTGGCTCTTGCTCTTTCAAATCAGTGCACCTTTCTCCTTATTTCATTAGTTCCACTCAAAAGCCAAACCAACCACCCACACTTTAACTTTTACAAAGTTCATAACAATTCAAATGCTCATGGGAGGTTAAAAGGTTCAAATAGATGGTTAATTCAAACAAATGGGTAAGGCTTGTAATGTGGTTGCCAAAGAAATAGAATTATATGCTCAAAGGGGTTAACTACGATACATAACAATTAGGCGGGTAAAATATATATATGGCTCAGCAAAGAAACGCCTATATCACTTCCAAGACTGAACAAAACTACTATTTCGCTTTGCAAACACACCGGTAAAGTTCTAGGCATCAACTGCAATACACAGAATAACACCCAAACCTCACACACACATGGCACATAACTCACTCAGGATTGGATTCATCAAGACTCTCTAGTCAAAGCAGTTAAGCAAAGTTAAGATCATACAATTTAAGGTACTTATACAAGAGTCAAAAACTGAGCCTAAGCGTCACAACCAAAGTAATCACTATTCTCAAGGCATAACAAAGTCAAGAGATATTACTTCAATACAAAGCACAGCGCAATGGCTCCTATTCCTAAAAAAGATAAAAAAGAAACTAACTACACTCGGTTCAAACAAAACCCTTGGAAAAGAATTGCGGCACAAAGAAAATTCAAGGGGTAATTGCTACACTACCTAACAAAAGAAAAAATATTGTCTTTTTCTTTATACTTAAATCCCTCAAGAAAATTGTCTAATAGATCCATCATCGGGAAAAGTCCAATTTTTTTTTTTAAAAAAACAAGGATATTATTCAATTAAAATAACACAACTAAAGTAGCATGGAAAGTCACCCAGACAATCGCTTCACCCCACACATCATAACTATAAAAGGGTAAAAGAAACTCCCTGGTAGGCCAAAGGCCGAAGCACTAGCAGCTCATGAGGTACTCAAACTTCTTCCAGGCCTGGTCCTTCGTGCGGGTACCTCACACTTAGTTCCAACCATCTGGTTGTTGCATCCTTCCACTAGCTTTTCTTTCCATACAACAACAACAACATACCCAGTAAAATCCCACTAGTGAGGTCTAGAGAGAGTAGAGTGTACGCAGACCTTACCCCTACCCCGAAAAGGGCAGAGAGGCTATTTCTAGGAGACTCTCGGCTCAATAGGAAAGGCAATAATATCAGAAGAGAAATAAGAGAAAAGACATGTAACAACAAAAGATACCAGAAAGAAAATAAGCACAACAAATAAGTGAAAGGACAATAACACAAAACTATGCAAAACACCAATGTGAATTCAACAAAGACTGCTAACAAACCTAACGAAACTCTAACAGACACTCCGGTACAAAAAGTGAAGAACTCTCGACTACCCCCTATCCTACCACCCTAATTCTCGACCTCCATATGTTCCTATCAAGAGCTATGTCCTCAGAAATCTGAAGTCGCGCCATGTCATGCCTGATCATCTCACCCCAATACCTCCTAGGTTGCCATCTGCCTTTTCTCGTACCTGCCAAAGTCAACCGCTCACACCTCCTAACCGGTGCATCTAGGCTTCTCCTCCACACGTGTCCGAACTATCTAAGCTGCACTTCCCGCATTTTGACGTCTACAGGAGCCACGCCCACCCTCTCCCGAATATCTTCATTTCGAATCTTATCTAGCCTTGCCCATACATCCATATCAACATCCTCATTTTTGTTACTTTCAACTTCTAGATATGTGAATTCTTGACTGGCCAACACTCAGATCTATACAACATGGCCGACCTAACCACCGCTTTATAGAACTCACCTTTGATTTTCGGTGGCACATTCTTGTCACACAGGACTCGAGACGCTAACCTCCATTTCATCCACCCCACTCCTATACAGTGCGTAACATCCTCATTTATCTCCCCCATCTCCCTGGATAAGTGACCCTAAGTACTTAAAACTTTCTCTCTTGAGGATGATCTGTGAGTCAAGCCTAACTTCCACATCTGCTTCCCCCGTCATGTTGCTGAACTTGCATTCCGCATATTTTGTCTTAGTCCTACTCAACTTGAAACCTTTAGACTCTAGAGTCTGCCTCCATACCTCCAGTCTCCTATTAACACCGCCTCGCATCATATCAATCAGAACTATATCATCAGCGAACAACATACACCATAGCACCTCTCCTTAGATATGGTGTGTCAGTGCGTCCATCGCCAGAGCAAATAAGAACGGGCTGAGCGGATCCTTGGTGTAATCTCATAGCCACCAAAAAAGGCTCTGAGTCACCTCCCACAGTCCTAACCCAAGTCATAGCTCTATCATACATATCATTTATCGCCCTAATGTAAGCCACCGACACACCTTTCACCTCTAGACACCTCCAGGAGATATCCCTAGGGACTTTTATGCCTTCTCTAGGTCAATAAACACCATATGCAAATCCCTCTTCCTATCCCTGTATAGTTCCACCAAACCCCTGATAAGGTGGATAGCTTTCGTAGTAGAATGGCCCGGCATGAACATAAACTGGTTTTTCGATATAGACATCGCCCTCCTTATCCTCATTTCCACCACCCTCTCCCAGACCTTTTCCCCGACTCATCTTGCCTATCACACCCACAACCTCCTCAACCTTAATGCGTCGACAATACCTAAAGTCTCGGTGACTCTCGAAGTGCCCTAATTTCCCTAACACGATGTTTCCATCCCCCTCTTCATTCATAAGTTTATGAAAGTACGACTGCCATCTTTGCCTAATTTGGGCCTCTTCCATCAATACTCGATCGTCCTCATCTTTGATACACCTCACTTGATCCAGATTGCGAGCCTTCTTCTCTCTCGCTTTGGCCAATCGAAATAACTTCTTATCCCCACCATTGCCCCCTAGTTCCTCATAAATCTGACTAAAAGCAGCAGTCTTAGCCTCTGTGACCGCTACTTTTGCCTCCTTCCTAGCCTCCTTATATCTTTCTCTGTTCGCTCTCCTTTGATCCTCGTCGGTGCTCTTTACTAACTTAATATACACCGTTTTATTAGCTTTTACTTGGACCACGTCATTCCACCACCAGTCACCTTGGTGCCCGCCATAATAGCCTTTCGAAACTCCCAACACCTCTCTTGCCGCCTCCCTTATACAGTTCGCCGCCACCGTCCACATAGTGCTAGCATCCCCATCACTCTTCCAGGAACCCATATTTGTCGTTCGGCCCTCCAACTCTTGCGCATTATCCTTAGACAAAGCTCCCCACCTGATCCTCGACGGACCCCGCACAAACCTGTTATTCCTCTTCATCAAAATACCGACGTCCATCACTAGGAGCCTATGTTGAGTTGTGAGTTTCTCACTCGGAATCACCTTGCAATCCTCGCACAATCCCCTATCACACCTCATGAGGAGGAGATAGTCAATTTGAGTCTTAGCCACCATCACTAGCTTTTTTTTAATGCTCCTAGAAAATCAAAAATCGACACTACAAAAATAATATAATATAAAATAAAAAATAAAAAAATAAAATAAAAGAATGCAGTAAAGCTGGGTTGTTGCCTCCGAACAAGTGTTTGATTTAACGTCGTAGAACGACACGAATCACTTTCTGCCT
Organism: Nicotiana glauca; assembly: GCA_026770625.1. Taxonomy (NCBI): domain Eukaryota; kingdom Viridiplantae; phylum Streptophyta; class Magnoliopsida; order Solanales; family Solanaceae; genus Nicotiana; species Nicotiana glauca. The sequence goes on along the minus strand of MU711159.1, from coordinate 63,766 downwards.
CTACTTTGAACTTATGAATTGGACCCCAAGTTTTGATTCTGCTCTATGATCATGCTCCTGGGGTGGTGGAACGAATCTGACTGGCCCAATAAAATAGTGTAGTATTCTGCACTTCTTGGCCTTTAGATGGGATGTGTATTCCCGAGTTTCTGGCAAGAAGAATTCCAGAATATAGGCATCTTGTTCCTCATCCCTTGACTCCTCAAGTGGATCGGATGACTGTATTTCCATACCATCATCCAAACACAATGTGGAAAAATACTTGGAGTGTGGACCAATGCGCTCAACTACATAAACATTGGGATTGTCACTAGAGTCAACTAAATATGTATCCTCAATATCCTTGGTTGACTCTAGTATCTCTTCTACGACATCGGCATCCTCAAAATCTAGTTCGACTGATTGTTGATGTTCTACTCTAGCCTTCTCCTCTAGCTCCTCCCCGTATTTTTGTAAATCCTCCAGTATAATGGTAATTTCTGCAGCCAATTCATGCTCATATTGGCTACTATCCACAATGTCAACTTGTTGCGCTTTACAAGGTTCAATTAATTTATTCGCTTGAGCCTCCAAGTTGTTAATAATTGCCTCTTGCCTTTATATCTGCCGTGGTTTCTTATCATATTGTTCCACATGGCACTTTAACATATCCATGGTCATCTTTAACACCTATTAACTTTACCAGAAAAAGTAGAACCATCATAGTAAGGGGTTGGAGGAGGATAAGACAAATAATCACAACCATGAAAGTGACCATCTTGAGCACCACACATATCACACACATTCCACACATAAGATTGAGTTGGTGCACATAACTCGCTCTCGGGAAAATTTTGACAATTTTGCAATGGGTGGTTTCCTTCACAATAAGCATAAGGAGGATCAAAATTAGAGTTACCAACATCAAAACTCTCATAATTTCAAGATGCCATGTCTCTCAAGTCAAAAATAAAAAAATAACAAATACAAGAAAACAAAAGTAAAATTTCAAACTTGTAACGTACACCTACAGCTATACCGTTAGTTCCTTGGCAACGATGCTAAAATTTGATCATGCCCAACTATGCCTTATAAAAAGGACTAAGCCGTCGTTGCAAATATAATCAGGTTTACAAGTCCGGAGTCGAATCCCACAGAAAACTAAGGCTTAGTTACAGTTGTTCAATATTACCAAGAAGACAAGCTTGAACAATTCCTAACTTATAGATATTAAGATTCTTGTGTTTAACTAATTAACTAACAAATTAAAATAGTAAATTAACAACTAAATATACTACGGGTTAGAGACAAGATTAAGGAGGTCTAGAGTTATAATTTCCCCTATTGTCAGAATCCTTTCGCTACATTTTCTATAAATTCGCCTAAGTATTCTTTACCGATCATGAGTGCTCTAACTATCGTAACTCTCTCCCGAGTAATTACCATAACTTACTAGACATATTCCCCGAAATATGCTAGCTGCATTAAGTACGGCTCACTCGGATCGCACCCAAGGTTTCATTATCCCTAATCCAACCTTTAAACCCTTCATATTGATCCCTCATATATGTTAGGAGTGATGTAAGTATGTACTCTCTCCCGAGTAATACACACTAAATAGGCACAGTCGATTGAGAGCTCTTCAACCAACCACAATAATAACGTAGTTGAACAAATAGAGAAAATACTACAGCAAATCTATATTAATGTAACAGGAAAATCATCCTCCAATAGGTTCCATCAAAACCCTATATAACAAATTAGCTATTCATAATAGTATGCGTAATTACAATACTAGAATACATAACTAATAATGGAAATAGGAAGAAGTAAGTGAAAAACTTGTACAAGAATTCTCCCCCTTGCTCCTAGTGTGTTCTTGCCTCCTTAGGTCGAATCCCCGGCGTCCACGGCGGCTCCGTGCTCCTCCTAGGTCTAAAGTGTGTCCCCGTTCTCTCAAAATAATATTTTTACACGTTTTTAAACCAAGTAGGGTCGGGCCCAAACGAAACACCTTTTCATGTGCAAAATAGGACTCTGGCTCTGTAAAATTTGCACAGGCGCGCTGCACGTTGTGGCGCGGCAGTGGGGAAGTTCAGAGAGCTATTTCTGACAGACTGTTGGAAAATTGCACAGATGTGGCATACACTGCAGCGCGCTGTGTGGCGCGGTAGTGGTAATTCACAAAGATGCAAAACATGAATGTTGTATTCCTTTCAAATAGCTTTCCAACGATATATTGTGGAGCCCAAACGGAGTTCTGAGCGAAAAGTTATGTGCATTTTACTAGATAATGCGTTGTATGCCCGCTCGATTCTCCATTTCGTTCTTCACTATCATCCGTTGATCCCCGAACATGATCCCGGCCTGATTACTTGGGCTTTTACTCAGAATTCAAAGCTCCAAATCACTTGAATTCATTATATAATATCTACATAGATCGGAATCACTCCTGCAAGGCACAAAATACACAATTAGTGCAAAACACTGGCGATTAAAGCTCAAACTCAATTAAAGTGCAGTAAATTAGAGTGTAATAAGCGACTAAAATATGCAATTATAGCCTATCACCAACGGGTCTGGGGGTTCGCGCTCATTCATAAGGCATGGGCTATAGCACACGAAATTCTAAGAATCAAGCGGAATTCTAATTTTATGGCCGTAAAATATCCAAAAATGAGGAACGGTCATGGCGGTGTACTGAATATGGTTCTTTGGGTCGTTTGTAATGGCCCGAAAAAAAATTTAGGTTATCTGGGTCTGGGGTATGGGACTATGAAGAAGGCGTGGGATATAGCACACAAAAATTTTAAAATCGGGTGGAATTCTCGTTTTATGACTGTAAAACACTCGGGCTGGTGACTATGGTTCCCTGGGTCATTATTTATGGCCCGAAAAAATACTAGGCAATCCGGGTCCGTGTGACGACCCGGCCCGTCGTCACGTGAGTTACCGCTCCGTTTTTCCCATATTATGTTGCACCATGTTTCAATATCAGTATTTGAGTTGATCGGGTAGAATTGGATTGGTTTTAGTTGGAAATGAGGCACTTAGCCTCTTAGGAGGGAGCTTGTTTTGGGAAAGTCAACCGAAAGTTGACTATATTGTTAGAGGGCTCGGATGTGAATTCTGGTGCTTTGGTTAGCTTCGGGGGATGATTTGTGACTTAGGAGTGCGATCAGAATTGGATTTGCAGGTTCGTTGTAGAATTAGGCTTGAATTGGCGAAGTTTGAATTTTGGCGAATTCCGGTTGATAGGTGAGATTTTGATCCGAGGGTCGGAATGGAATTCCGAGAGTTGCTGTAGCTTCGTTAGGTGATTTTGGATATGTGTGCAAAATTTTAGGTCATTCGGAGGTGTTTAGGTCGGGTTTTTGATTGAATGTGAGTTTCGGAAGTTTTAGTTTAACTTAGGCTTGAATCCGTTGTGATTTGATGATTTTTGTGTTGTTGGATATGTTTTTAGGATTGGAACAAGTTTGAATAAGGTTTTAGGACATGGTGGTTCTTTTGGTTGAGGTCCCGGGGGCCTCGGGGTGATCTCGGGAGGTTAAACGGAGAATTCGGAGTTTGTTGCATGATTTGGTTTGCTGGTTCTGTTGTTTTCGCATCTGCGGAAAAGGGACCGCATAAGCGGTTCCGCAGATGTGGCATATTGGTCGCAAATGCGGTCAGGGAGGTCTTGGGCTGGACCGCAGAAGCGGATAGAGAATCCGCATAAGCGGCACCCTCATAAGCGGTTTTGGGCCGTAGAAGCGGACCCTGGGGATTTAAGTGAGACTGCATAAGCAGTCGTTTGGTCGCATGTGCGTTGACCGCAGGTGCGGTTATTTGACCGCATAAGCGAAAATGACTGGGCAGAACCATATTAAGCCTTCTTCGCGAATTTTGAAGGAGAAAACATTTTGGACTTCGGACTAAGGCGATTTTTGGGCGATTTTGAAGAGGGCTTCGAGAGTCTTCATCAGGTATGGACTCTTGGTCTTAGATTATGTTGTTATGGTGTAAAAACATGGATTAACATTGAAAATCCAAGGGAATTAAGGCTAAAAATGAAGGTTAGGGCTTGAAACTTGAAAGAGTTTAAACTAGTGATTTGAGGGGCCAAATGGACTCCGATTTTTGTGAATTTGGTATGTACGGACTCGTGGCGAGACAAGAAATCCGATGATGTAAATTTCGTAATTTTTCAAGAAGCGGGCCCGGGGCTTGAGTTTTGCCAACTTCGTATTTTTGGGTGTTTTTCGAGTTCTTTCAGTTGGGTTATGTTCCATTAGCTTATTTTAACGTATTCCTTGTGGTTTTGGTCAGATTCTACACACGAGGAGGTCGATTTGCGAGGGATGCGCAAGGCGAGCTAGGATTTCGACCGGCTTAAGGTGAGTAATGGTTATAAATGATGTACTGAGGGTTTGAAACCCCATATTTGCACTATGTAGTGCTATGTTGAGACGAGATACGCGCTATATGATGAGCGTGGTGATGTTACTGTTGGGGATTCAGACTCGGTCCATCCCGATTGATGACTCTGTTGTACTTTTGACTGAGACTGAGTTAGTATGAGTAAGTTTTGGGCTAGTTTCCATGTTTGGGGCCTTGTGCCGATCTGTAGAACCCTTAGGGAGCATGTTGAGCTAATTGACCTCACTTTACCTGTTGAAAACATACTCTCAGTCATATCCTTAACTGTAAAACATAATATGAACCGGTCTTAGCAATTTGCACTCTAAATGAGGAATACCTGGGGTTGAGAACCCCGTCTTAGCTGAGTGGGCCCGAGAGGCCAAGTCTATATTGACTGAGTGGGGTCAAGGACCCCACAGTGAGGGTATTTGATATACACTGGATCGGGCTGCACGCCGCAGCAGTATATACATATACATATATGGATCGGACTGCATGTTGTAGTAGTATATTATATGGATCGGACTGCACGCCGCAGTAGTATATACATATACATATATGGATCGGAATGCACGCCGCAGTAGTATATTATATGGATCGGACTGCACCGCCGCAGTAGTATATTATATGGATCGGACTGCACACCGTAGTGATATATTATGTGGATCGGATAGCACGCCGCAGTATTATAGCGCTTGGGCTGTAGGAGCCCCTCCGGAGTCTGCACACACCGCCAGTGAGCGTAGTCGACTATTATTATTGGATCGGGCTGCGCGCCGTAGCAGTATATACTATAATTGGATCGGGCTGCGCGGCGCAGTAGTATTGGTAAGTTGTCAGACTGTAGGAGATTTTCACCATTTTTCCCTGATTAGCTGATTTTTATTGTCCTTACTGTTGGTTATAGAACTGTGTAGAGTTCTTACAGGATTTCTTACTTTCAGTTGTTATTTATTGCTATTACTCACTGAGTTAGAGTACTCACTTTACTCCCTGCACCTTGTGTGTAGATACAGGGATCCCGGAGGCATAGGTGAGGTTATTGCTGCTACCTAGTTCAGTTGTCGGAGTCATTGAGGTAGCTTCCGGCGTCCGCAGGACCCGATTTCTCCTCTTGTCTTTTTTTTAGTTCCGCACCTAGACTTTCATATGTATAGGTTGTTGCTCAGTTGTATATAGAGGCTCTGACTCTTGACGCCAGATCTGATATGGGATGTTTGATATTATTGTGGTTTCCGCACAATTTTTATTACTATCACAAACTGAGATTTTGCTTAATTGATATTTTAAATTAAATAACTAATAAGGAGCTTTGTAACTTGGGATGAGAATGTTCTAAAGGTCGGGCTTGCCTAACAAGGTATCGGGCGCCATCACGACCGGGGTTTGGGCCGTGACAGTCCGGGGGTCCGGTCTCATGCAGAAGGCATGAGCTGTAGCACGCGAAAATTTAGAGATTGGGCAAAATTCCAGGTTTATGGCCGTAAAATGCCAGAATATGAGGAACGGTCATGGCTGGGCGGTGAGTATGCATCCTTAGATCGTTTTTTGATGGCTAAAAAATTTTTTAGGCGATCCGGGTCCAGTGTCCCGGGACCATGTGGAAGGCGTGTGCTATAGCACTCGAACATTCGGGAATCGGACAAAATTTCAATTTTTTGGCCGTAAAACTCCAAAAAATGATGAACGGTTATGGCATGGCAGGTCAGTGACTATGATTCCTAAGGTGATCTTTGCTGGCCCAAAAATTTTAAGTTATCCGGGTTCGGGCGCTTAGGCCCATGCGTAAAGCGTACAACACACGAAAATATGTGAATCAGGCGAAATTCAAATTTTTATGCCCGTAAAAAGCCAAAAATGGGGAACGGTCATGCAGGGTGGTGACTATGGTTCCTTAGGACGTTTTTTATGGCCTGAAAAATATTTAGGTGATTAAGGAAGCCCAGGCCCATGCGGAAGGCATGGCTATAGCACATGAAAATCAAGAAATAGATCAAAATTTATGTTTTATGGTCATAAATCGCCAAAAAGGAATCAACATTCATGGCGAGGCAGTGAATATGGTTCCTAAGGTCATTTTTATGGTCCGAAAAAACTCTAAGCGATCCGGGTCTAGGGGCTCATGCCCATATGGAAGGCGTGAGCTATAGCACACAAAAAATGTAGGAGTCGGGTGGAATTCCACTTTTATGGCCGTAAGACGCTAGAAAACAACGCTCATGGCAGGGCAGTGACTATGGTACCATAGGTAATTTTTAAGCGTCCGAACAGATTTTAAGCAATCTAGGTTTGGGCATATGGGAAAGGTGTGGGTTGTAGCATACGAAAATCTAGGAATCAAGCAGAATTCCAAATTAATGATCATAAAATGCCAAAAAATGAGGAACGGTCATGTCGGGGAGGTGTCTATGGTTCCTTAGGATGTTTTTGATGGCCCGATAAAATTTTAGGTGATCTGGGTCTGGAGGAACCGGGCCCATGCGGAATGCGTGGGCTATAACACAAGAAATCTAGAAATCGGGAGGAATTCAAGTTTCATGGCAGTAAAATGCCAAAAAATGAGGAACAGTCATGGCGGAGTGGTGACTATGGTTCCATAAGTCATTTTTGATAGTCGAGAAATTTTTACACGATACGGATCCTGGACCACGGCCCATGCGGAAGGCGGGGGCTATAAAATACAAAAAAAAAAGAGGAACAGTCATGGAGGGCGGTGACTATGGTTCCTTAAGTCATTTTTATGGCCCGAAAATATTTTATGTGTTTCGGTTCCTTGTGGAAGGTGTGGGCTATAGCACACAAAAATCCGAGAATCGGGCAGAATTCATGTTTTATAGACGTAAAATTCCAAAAAATGAGTAACGGTCATGGCATGGTGGTGACTATGGTTCCTTTGGTCATTTTTATGGCCCAGAAAAATATTAGGTGAATCGGGTCTAGGGGCTTGGGCCCACGCATAATTATAGCACAAGAAAATTTGGCAATCGAGAGGAATTCCAGTTTTATTGCTGTAAAATGCCAAAAAATGAGGAACAGTCATGGTGGGGCGGTGACTATGACTTCTCAGGTCATTTTTTATGTCCCGAAAAAACTTAAGATGATCCGGGTCATGGTGCCCGGTCCCATGCAGAAGGCATCGGCTATAGCCAATTATTTGGCTGTAAAACACTAAATAATGGGGAACGGTCATGGCAGGGCAATGACTATTGTTTCTTAGGTCTTTTTTGATAGTCCAAATAAATTTTTGGCGTACCGGATCTGTTGGCATGGGTCCACGCGGAATACATGTACTATATCACACGAAAATTTACGGTTCGGGCCGAATTCAAGTTTTATGGCCTTAAATCGCAAAAAAAAATGAGGAACGGTTATGACAAGGCGGTGACTATTATTCCTTAGTTCATTTTTTATGGTCCAAAAAAATTTAGATGATCCGAGTTCAGTGTCCCGGACCCACGCGAAGGTGTGGGCTATAACACACGAAAATATGGAAATGGGGCTGAACTCAAGTTTTATGGCCCTAAAATACCAAAATATAAGTAACGGTCATGGCAGGCGGTGACCATTATTCCTTAGATCATTTTGATGGTCCAAACAAATTATAGGCGCTCCGGGTCCGGTGGCCCGGGCCCATGCGGAGGCATGGGCACGCCAAAGTCTGGGAATTGGGTCGAATTAAAGTTTAATGGCCTAAAAATAACAAAAAACGAGGAATCTCATGGCGGGACGGTGAATATTATTTCTTAGGTCATTTTTTGTGGTCTAGAAAAATTTTAGACGGTCCGTGTTCGGTGGATAGAGCCCACACAGAAGGCGTGGGCTATAGTATACAAAAAAAAATAGGAATCGAGCGGAGTTAAAGGTTATGACCCTAAATGACTAAAACAAACGCGGTACAGTCGTGGCGTGATGATGAATATTATTCCTTAGGTTACTTTTATGGTCCGAAAAAAAATTTTGGAGGTCCGGGTCCGATGGCCTGGGCCCACGCGGAAGGCGTGGGCTATGGCATACGAAAATTTAGGAATCGGGTTAAATTTAAGTCTTACGGCCCTAAAACGCCAAACAATGAGGAACGGTCATGGCGAGGTGGTGACTATTGTTCCTTAGGTCGTTTTTAATAGTCCGAAAAAAATTTAGGCGGTTCAGGCCCGGCGTCCTGGGGCCACGCGGGAGGCTTGGCCTTTAGCACACGGAAATATGAGAATGAGGCCGAATTCAAGTTTTATGGCCCCAAACGTCAAAAAATAAGGAATGGTCATGGATGGGGGTGATTATTGTTCCTTTGATCGTTTTTTACGGTCATAAAAAATTTAGACGGTCCGGGAACACGTGGAAGACGTTGGCTATAGTACAAAAATAATATAGGAATCGGGTTGAATTCCCATTTTGTGGCCCTAAAATGCCAAAAAATGAGGAACGGTCATAGAGGGGCGGTGACTAATGTTCCTTAGAGTATTTTTGATGGTCAGGAAAATTTTTAGGCATTCTGGGTCTGGACGCCCGGACCCACGTGGAAGGCGTTGGCTATAGCACGCAAAAATTTAGGAATCGAGTGAAATTCTAATTTTAAGGCCCCAAAATGCCAAAAACTGAGAAACGGTCATGGAGGGGCAGTGACTATTGTTATTTAGGTTGTTTTTTATGGGCCATCAAAATTTTAGGCAGTCCGGGTCCAGTGACCCTGGCCATAGCACACAAAAATCTAAGAATTGTGTAGAATTCAAGTTTTATAGCCCTAAAATGCAGAAAATGAGGAACTGTCATTTGCAAGGCGGCGACTATTATTTTTTAGATCGTTCTTTTTGGTCCGAAAAAAATTTTGATGATCCGTGCCCGATGGCTTGGACCCACGCAAAAGGCGTAGGTTAAAGCACACAATAATCTAGAAATCGGGTCGAATTGGCATTTTATGGCCCTAAAATGGTAAAAAAGAGGAACGGTTATGGCGGGCAGGTGACTAATGTTCCTTAAGTCATTTTAAATGGATCAGCAAAAGTTTAGATGGTCCGGGTCTGGCCGCCTAGAGCCACGCGGAAGACGTGGCCTATAGGACAAGAAACTCCGAGAATTAGGCGGAATTCCCGTTTTATGACCCTAAAACACCAAAGAACGAGGAAGGTCATGGCGGGGTGATGACTAATGTCACTTAGATCATTTTGGATGGGCCAGCAAAATGTTAAGTGGTTCGGGTCCGGGCGCCTGGACCTTATGGAAAGCCCTATAGCATACGAAAATATGAGAATCTAGTGAAATTTCTATTTTATGGCCCTTAAATGCCAAAAATTGAGGAACGGACATGGTGGGGTGGTGATTCATGTTCCTTATGTCATTTTTTATGGGCCGGATTAAATTTTAGGCGGTTCGGGTCCGGGAGCCTGGACCCATGCGGAAGGCGCGGGCTATAGTCCACGAAAATCTAGGAATTGACGGAATTCCCATTTTATTGCCCTTAAAGGCCAAAAAATGAGGAAAAGTTAGGCGGGGTGGTGACTAATATTCCTTGGTTGTTTTTTATTGTTCGGAAAATTTTAGACGGTCGAAATCCGTGCGCCTGGGCCCACGCCGGGCTATAGCACACGAAAATCTGGGAATGGAGCAAAATTCCAATTTTATGGCGTTAAAACGCCAAAAAATAAGGAACGTTCATGGCAAGGTGGTGTTTATTGATCCTTAGATCATTTTTGATGGCCGGTAGAAATTTTAGGCGGTCCGGATTCATGCAGAAAGTGTGGTCTATAGCACATAAAAATCTAAAAATTAGGAAAAATTCAAGTTTTATTGCTCTAAAATGCCAAAATAAATGAGGAACGTTCATGGCGGGAAGGTGACTATTGTTCCTTAGGTCATATTTGATGTCCCGCCAAAATTATAGGTTGTTCGGGTCAGTGGCCTCGCCCACGTGGAAGGCATAGCTATAGCACACAAAAATTTGAGAATCGGGCATTCAAGTTTTATGGTAGTAAAATGCCAAAAATCGAGGAACGATTATGACTGGGCGGTGACTATTGTTCCTTAGGTCATTTTTGATAGTTTAAAAAATTTTAGGCGATCCGGGTTTGATGGCCTGGGCCCACATATTCTATGTGGGATTTTGATTGTAGACGATAATCATGTATTTAGCTAATATTTACACTCTAATTTGGCCGCACTTTATCAATGTTTGATTGTAAAAGATAACAAAATGCTCTAATTAAGAGTTTTATGCTTTGTGGGAACCATTCCGAGCTAGGAGGAAGCTAAAAGAGTGTTTTAGAGTCAATATGGAGCATGGAAGGCCAATCGGAGGATAATACGATCGAAAAGGAGAAGAAAAAGCAAGGACCAAGTCTGCGGTCAGGTCCGCGGCCATGGACAGAAGTTATATCAAATCCGCGGTTAATCCGTGGTCCAATCCGCGATCGCGGACGGGTTGTTTGGAGCTAAAAAGTCGGGGCCAATTATGTATTTTTCAGGACGACTCTCCTTGACCAATAAGAAGCCTAGCTCGCCCAAAAAAGATGATATCGAGGTTTTTGAAAGGAATTTGAAGGCAAGAACAGGCAAGAAGCAAGGCGGAAGATTCGGCATAGAGTTTTTACCTTTCTGCTTCTTGTTTTTATCATTGATGATGAAGTTTATTGTTATGATTGTGAATAAGATTATGCGTAGCTAAACTCCTAATCTAGGGTTTTGATGGAACCTCTTGGAAGATGAATTTCTTGCTATGTTAATATAGATTTGCCATAATATTTTCTCTATTTGCTCAACTATATTGTGATTGCTATTGATTGAAGGGCCCTCAATCGGCTGTGCCTATTTAGTATGCATTACTCGGGAGAGAGTAAGGTAATTGTTAAACAACACCACTCCTAACGTATATGAGGGATCAATACAAAGGGTTTAAAGGTGGGATTAAGGATAACGAAACCGTGGGTGCGATCTAAGTGAGCTGTATCTAAGTCCAGCTAGCGTGATTCGGGATAATATGTCTAGTATATTATTGTAATTACTTAGGAGAGAGTTACGACAGTCAGAGTGCTCATGATCGATAGAGAAGACTTAGGCAAATTTATAGCAAACACAGCGGAAAGGATTCCAACAAGAGGGAAAATCAGAACCTTAGACCATTCTCATTATTGCTTACAAACCATTTATAGCTAGTTCTTAATTACTGCATTTTTATTACATAATATTTAGTTAATAAACACCCAAGTTGTTACTCAAATATCTCTGAAAATTGAATACGTGAATTTCTGTGAGTCCAATAGCTGTGATTGATAAGTTAATTCCCTGTGGGATTCGTCAACGGACTTGTTAACCGGAATATATTTACAGCGACCGCTTTGTCTTTTTTATAAGGTATAGTTGGGTGTGATCAGCTTTAGCACACGAAAATATAGAAACCAGGCCTAATTCAAGTTTTATGGCCCTAAAACATCAAAAAATAAGGAACTGTCATGGTGGGGCGATGATTAATTTTCTTTAGGTCATTTTTATGGTTCGGAAAAAGTTTAGGTGGTCCGGGTACCAATGTCTGGCCCCACGCAAAAGGCGTGGGCTATAGCACACGAAAATCATGGAATCGAGCGGAATTCCGATTTTATGTCCCTAAAATGCCAAAAAATGAGGAATGGTCATGGCGGGGTGGTGACTAATGTTCCTTAGGTCATTTTTGATAGGCCGGCATATTTAGGTGGTTTGAGTCTAGTGTCCCGACCCACTCGGAAGGTGTGAGCTATAGCACACAAAAATTTAAAATCGGGCGGAATTCAAGTTTTATGGCCCTAAAAAGTCAAAAAACGAGGAATGATCATGATGAGGTGGTGACTATTATTCCATAGGTCATTTTTTATGGTCTGAAAAAAATTTAGGCGGTCCGGGGCCGATGCCTTGGGCCCATATAGAAGGTGTGGACTAGCATACAAAAATATGGGAATCTTCCTGCATTCCTATTTTATAGCCCTAAAATGCCAAAAACGAGGAAAGTCAGGGCAAAGTGATGAATATTATTCATTATGTCATTTTTTATGGGCCGTAAAATTTTAGGAGATTTGGAGCCGGTCACACGAATTCATGCAGATGGCGTACAGCACACGAAAGTGTGAAAATCGTCCTAAATTCTTGTTTTATCGACATAAAACGCCTAAAAATGAGGAATGGTCACCGCAAAGCGATGACTATTGTTCATGAGGTCATTTTTTATAGGCCCATAAAAATTTAGGAGATTCGAAGCCGGCCTGAATTCATGAATATGGTATGAACTATAGCACACAAAAATTTGGGAATCGTCCTTAATTCCTGTTTTATGGCCCTAAAATGCCCAAAAAAAAGAGAAATTGTCATGGCGAAACCATGAATATTGTTCATTAGGTCATTTTTTTATAGTCCTGCAAATTTTAGGTGATTCGGAGCCGGTTTCCCGAATTCATACAGATGGCATGGACTAGTATACGAAAATCAAGGAATCGTCCTGAATTCCTGTTTTATGGCCCTAGAAAGCCAAAAGTTGAGGCACGATCATGGAGAAATGATAATTATTGTTCTTTAGGTTCTTTTTTATGGGCCCGCAAAATTTTAGGAGATTCGAAGCTAGTCGCCCGAATTCATACAGATGGTGTAGGCTATAGCATAAAAAATCTAGGAATCGTCTTGAATTATAGCCCTAAAATGCCAAAAACGAGGAATGGTCATGACGATGCGATGATTATTGCTCAATAGGTCATTTTTAATAGGCCCGCGTAATGTTAGGAGATCCAGAATCGGTCGCCCGACTTCTTGGATAGTGCACGAAAATCTGGAAATCGTCCTAAATTCCTGTTTTATGGTCCTAAAATACCAAAAAATGAAGAACGGTCGTGGCGAAGCGATGACTATTATTCATTAGGTCTTTCTTTATTGGCCCGTAAAATTTTAAGATATTCGGGGTCGATAGCCTGATGGCGTGGACTATAGCACACGAAAATCTTGGAATCGTCCTGAATTCCTGTTTTAGGGCCCTAAAATGCCAAAATACGAGGAATGATCATGCGAAGCGATTATTATTATTCATTATTTTTTGGCATTTTGGAGTCATGCAACACTAGTTTATGGCTATATCTACTTTTCATGTGCATTAGTACATGCTGATCTTGTAGAATTTTTTTATGGACTCTGATTAGCCTGAAATTTTGTAAGTTCATAGGAAATGAACAACTGACTAATACTCATTGATTCGCCATGACCTACGAGTTCATTTTTGGCGTTTCAAGGTCATGCTATATGGATTGTGATTGTATTCACTTTTTCTTATGTATGTACGTGCTAATTTTGTAGAATTTATTGACGAGCTCTGATTGGCCTGTAATCCGTAGGTCCATAGAAAATGACCAAGTGACAAATACTTACTGCTTCGCCATAGTTCATTTTATGGTATTTGATGGTTATGCTATATGAATTTGTGATTATATACACTTTTTCGTATGTATTAGGACATACTGATTTTGTAATATTTTTTTGATAGACTCCTACTGGCCTAAATTTCATAGGTCCACAGAAAATGGCCTAGTGACCAATACTCATCACTTACGCATAAATTTCAGGATCATTTTTTGGTGTTTCGGAGTCACACAATACAAGTATATGATTATATCTATTATTCCTGTGGTACATGTTGATTTTGTATATAAAAAGAAATTTACGGACTCCAATTGGCCTGTAATTTTGTAGGTCCATGGAAAACGGCCTAATGACAAATACTCATCGCTTCTCCATAACTTTCGGGTTCATGTTTTAGTGTTTCGGAGTCATACAATATGAATTTCTGATTATGTCCGTTTTTTCGTGTAAACAAGCTGATTTTGCAAATTTTTTTTTTGGACTCTTTGGACCGAACCTTCATAAAACCATAATAAACAGCCTAGTGACCAATACTCGTATAACGACCCAGCCGTTGTTCTTGCGTATTAGAGCCCCATTTCCCTATTTACTAATTATTTTGTGACTCGCGGGAATGGTCGATTTGGTTTCGCGAAGGTTTGGGAGTGAACTAGAACACTAAGTTCCATTTTGGAAAGCTTAAGTTGTTAGAATTGACCAAGGTTTGACTTTTGAATAAACGACCTCAGATTGATGATTTGATAGTTTCAATAGATTCTATGGTTATTTTGGACTTTGGTGTATGTTCAGATTTGGATTTGAAAGTTCCTAAAAAGTTTTGGCTCTATTTGTTGAAAGTTGGACTTAGGCATGATTTAGACATGCTTAGCGAAGTTGGATAGTTTGGAAGTTAAGAGATGAATTATGACCTTCGATTCGTAGTTTGGATGTTACTCGTGATGTTTTGAGCATTTGAATAAGTTTGGATAAGATATTAAGACTTGTCGGTATAGTTGAATGGAGGCCCGGGGGCTCAAGTGTGTTTCGGAATGATTCCGTACCACTTTGGAGATCGTTAGTATTGCAGGTGACACTACTTGATATTACTTCGACATCTCTTTATTTTGTTTTACTTTGCGAAATTTAGAGTCTGGTTATGTGGCGAGTTATGGTAACTGGCTGTGGGGCTTGATCAAGGATTCATGCCAATTATGGAGATATTGCTCAAGCATTCTCCTAGTCTGAGTTCTTAAATTGTGGTTTCACTAATTCTTCTGAATAATCCTATTCATTTTACACGGTAGTTGGTCGGAGGACTGGTAAGTTTTGTGATACTGGAACATAAAATTCTTAAAAGTTAAATAGAAAAAAAAAATAACAGATCGTTCCATTAGAAAGAGGATCTGAATCTGCTATACTTCTTACAACGGTAAGGGGGGAAAATCCCACCTGTAAACTCAGGCAAGAGAGATATAACTAGTACAAGCCACATCCTAATACACTACAATTCTATTTTTGGGACAAATAATAATTTCACTAGCCCTTCCAACATTCTTTTCCGAAAAAGAATTATGCCTGCACACTCTGCAACAGAGATAATTGCAGCCATTAACCAAGCCAGTCATTCAATCTAGCGCAGAAGTACCTCATAAATTATATGATACAAGAGGCTTGGTCTGATTTCACACACGCTATCGCAAGACTTGTTCTTGAATCTTGGCTTCTATTACCAATCATTCCCCACTTCTTCTAAACAGACAGACTCATCGACCAACAACTCTCAACTCATCTGCCAGGACTACTATTTTGATTTAACTGCACCCCATTTTCTTCACCAGTGGAAGAGTTATTATATACCAAAGGTGGCATCGTAGTGAACCCATTCTCTTTAATGGATCCGCCTATTGAAGCAGAAATCATGGTTTTTTCCACTGAATTCACAGGTAGTCCGTTTGGAACCACCGGCTCTGTTTGTGTCTGCTGCTGAAATAATTCAATGCGTCGTAAAGAGGGCACATCTCCATCACAGTACCTGCGCCACATACTCCTGTATATTGACTCAAGATTTCGGGTGAACTGTGTCCCGTCACAAAGTGGTGAGTTTGACATGAGCTCTCGAAGACTCATTCTCAAGTTTGACAACGATGTAACATCCGAAGCCAACTGTATAGCCGACTCAACGTACTCGTCTTCATTCCTCGCCACAAGGTTCTGTAACCCTAAAATGCAAAATTTAGGAAACACTAAGATTTTTCACCCCTTTTTTGAAAACTATACTTTCATCAATTGGCAAATGCAAGCACTAAGATTTTTCACCCCTTTTTTGGAAACTATACTTTCATCAATTGGCAAACCGCAAATGCAAGCACCAAGAGTTCATAAGCAGGGGTAGAATAAAATTAAGATTAACAGACAACATACTTACCAACTGTCTTAAGAAGACTCACACCAACATTATGAGCGTGTATGGAACCTCCCATAGTGACACAAGGAACTCCCATGTATAGTGATTCACATGTGGTAGTTGTTCCAGCATAAGGAAAAGTATCCAAGCTACAAAAAGTGGATCATAATAACAAGCTGAGAATGTTTCCCTTTAAGAGCAAGCAATAGAGGATGTAGGCAAGTATGTCACCAAATCTTTTTCATAATTGATAATTGTCTATAAGAATTTTTTGAGATGCCAGATTTTACAAGGAGAGGATACTTCAGAAAACCCCTACTGCTGAAAACAAGATATACCCCAGTCCAGCAACATGAAATTACACATTTTATGCACTTTAATTAAGACGTTAACATTTACCAAGTATCAAATGACCATTAAATATCTGGCAAAATGATAAAGATCTGAGATAACCTAAGCATAACTTATATCTAAAACTGCAGGAGTGACAAAACACACAATATTATCATTATCATATGTTCCGGGGAATATCCTTTCATTGGGAAAGGGCTAAAACTACCCCTATTGTTTGGTAAAGAGTTTATAGATGCATGGCTAGCGGCGAAGGAGTGATCTTGACTGCTGAAAATCTGCGAAAGAGAGGAATTACACTTGTTAGTTGGTGCTACATGTGTAAAAACTCGGGGGAAGAAGTTGATCATCTTTTGTTGCATTGCCCTGTGTCGTCGGGTTTGTGGAGGGCAATCCTGAATCTTTTCGGTGTTCAATCGGTGATGCCAAGCACCGTAAAGGAAATGTTATATAGCTGTGCCGGTTTCCGTAGAAGAAGAAAGCAAAAGGCATGGAAGTTAGCCCCGTTAGCTCTCATGTGGATTGTTTGGGGGGAGAGAAATAGGAGAGCTTTTGAGGGGATAGAGTCTCCTTTTTCACATCTTAAGAATAGTCTTTTATCTTTGATCGCTTTTTAGTGCACTCATATAGCCCCTACTTGTATAGAAGATTGCGCGTCATTTGTAGAGAATCATGTTCTGATGTAAATTCTCTACTTTTTGGTATACTTCTTGTATATGGGAACTTTCTCCCTTTTGATTAATATAATTTACCTTATAAAAAAAAAAGAGTTTATAGATACCTTATGTACATCTATCGGTCCAAAAATGCACATTACGTCCATCTATCAGTCCCAAAAATACAAATGATGTTAATTCTATTAATAAAATTGCCTCCCATCTAACGGTAGAATCGGCGAACCTTCAATTTAGTGACGTGTCATTTTTTTACTGGGTCACGTGGCAATCTCAAGATGAAACCAAATTTGGGTTTAATTTCGACCCATTAAACGGATCCGACCCTAGTTTTTGTTACCACACCCACTCCCACTCACCTGACCAATCCCCTTTCGTCTTCTCCAGCAACAAACCATAAACCTCAATTCTAGGAAACGAACATGCCAAGAATCAAAGAAAATAGGGGAAATAGATGGACCTACCATCTTCAGTTGATTGGCCATGTTTTCTTTCACTATTATCCGTCAATACTTCGCCAGCCACTTGGGTAACCGTGACCTCGCCGCCATTTCCCTTGCCACCACCTTCTTCATGCATATTATCTTCGGCTTTTGGGCATGTCATTCTTTTTAGAAAATGGAGGACTTATGGTAGCAATGAAATCTTAACACCCATTTACAAGGAAATCACATAGCATAGAGGTAGCAAAAGCATCAAGAACAAGCCAGGAAAACATCAACGGTGTTTGCCGACCATATCTGAAAGATTCCGTTCATGTTTATGACTACCTGTCACTACTGGTTTACCATTTTCGGTTAGGAGATCCAGTGGTTGCTATCGCCGGTCGTGGAAGAATGGTGTCGATAGTAGCACCATGGAGAGGGAGGGGGGTTAGGTTGTGAAGAATGTGAGAGAAAGAGAGAGGCGAAGAAGTGGGGGTAATGCCGGATTTCCGACAGTGGCGGCGGCGATTGGCCGGTAGTAACGCCGACAGTGGTGGTGATAGAGGAAAAGAGGCTAGGAAGAGGATTTTGGGGTTTAGGTGGGTGGAAGTGGGTGCGTTGGGTGATAAAGAAGAAAGAGAAAGAAGAAGAAAAAAAATGCAAAGAAAAAGAAAGAAAATAATTAGGCGGGTCAAATAAATTGGGCGGGTGTTCTACCCGGGTTTGGTTTCAACCCAAAGCTGCTACGTGGCCCAGTAAAAAAAATGCCATATCATTAAATTGAAGGCCCACGGGTTCTGCTGTTAGACGTGGGGTCAATTTTATTAATAGAATTAACAGAATTTTATCAAAATAAAAAAATTTAATTAATAGAATTAACGTTGTGCATATTTTTCAGACTGATAGATGGACGTAATGTGTTTGTTGGACTGATAGATGGACAGAGGGTATTTATAAACCATTTACCAAATAATAGGGATTGCTTTGACCCTTTTCCATTCTTATATTTGACACAATCAGACATACTGGAACACATTTTTTTTTTTTTTTTTGACAAGGCATACTGGAACACTTGAAAAAGGCAATTTTAAAATGAGGGTGACTCACAAGGACTTGCTTCGAATTCAGCGAGAAACTAGATAGACCTTGCATCTGACTAGAGAAACATTTTGGACCTCCCCTGCCAAAAACTTAAGACCGATGGCGATTATATTTGGTATGATTTGACAATATCATCCTTCCTTTATCTTGTTCATACAATTAGGCAACAACGAAAGAAGATTGTGGGGCATTTTTCCTACTTTCATGTTAAAGTTCCTTTTTGGCATTTCTTTCTACTCTTATTTTTCCTTTTTTTTTGTTTGTTGGCAGGTAAGGTAAGGCTCCATTTGTTTTATATAGATTAAGACGTTTAAATCTGGATACACTTTTGCTTATTAAGATAATGTATCCAGATTCAAACACTACTAAAATTGCTTTTTCAGCATCTTCATGTGGATAAATTATCTTTATTAAAAAATAAATAAATATAGAATTCAAATAAATTACTACTAAGTACTATACCCACAAAGATATTAGAGAATATTAATTTACATGGTGTTGTACAATTTATTTTATTTTTTTGACAAACCACACACTAAAGACTAGCAGCGGCTGGCTGTGCTAGTAGCTAGTGACATCAGTTGTGAGGTGGTGATTGGTGGTTGTCGTGGTTGTATGGAGGTTGGTGATGGTTGTGCAATGGGGCAGGCTATGGTGATTGTTCGATGGTGGCTAGAGGTGGTGGATGTCTATCTCGATGGGGATGGTTGCGGAGTTAGGTGGTGATGATGGCGGATGTGCGGTAGAAGTTGGCGATAGAGGTGGTTGGTGATAGTGACTAGTTGTGAAGATGGTTGGTGATGGTAATTGTGCGGTGGTTGGTGGTGGAGGTGGCTGATGGTTTGGTGGTAGCGGTTGACGGGTGAGGAAGTCACTGGTGCTGGCAGGAGGTGCTGGCGGTGGTGGTAGTAAGCATAGTTCTGGCAAAAGGACATTTCAAGTAGACATTTTAATGATATTAAAACTCTGCACAAGATGTAAACGATTCAAACCTGTTAAGAGCTAACAAGTAGTTACTATGAAGGGGAAAAAATAAACTTAATAATTAAAATCTGAACGATTCAAATTCAGACATCCATCAAGTGCAACCAGATAAAGCCTAGATAAGGCCAAAGAGCAGTTGGATAAGTGAGAGAACTAGGTCACCAGGTGGGAGAAGGCATTGGGAAGGAGGCCTAAGGGGAGGGGAGAGGGAGTGTTGGAGTGAATTGGATTCGGCTGATCAACTGATTCTATTTATGTCCCTTTTTCACTATCTACAGCTTTTAGTTAAATACAATCAAATCAGAAGCGAACTTGGAAAGAGAGTTATGAGATTGATGGCAGAAAGTCCCTGCAATTACATACTCCCTTTTCTTTTAATGGCAAAGAGATTTCATTAAAATCTAGCAATAAGATGGGGCTAGGTAAACTGTATAAGTGCAGCGCAAAGCAAAAGTAGAGGGGAAGTCTCTAGTATTTCTCAAACTAAAAGGAAGGCCTATATATATTCACCAAAGTAGACCAGAGGTCTATTTAGCTCCTGAAGGAACAAAGATCTAGCATTAATCAAATATAAAATGTTTCTCAGCTTCCATGACAACATATGCTGCGACTTACTGCTGACAGTCTTACAGCAAATTTGTAAATTTGTACCCCTTCCGTTCCACTTTGTTTGGCACTATTTTCTTATTAGTCCATTCCAGAAAGGTTGGCACATTCCTATATTTCCTTATGGGAAGCTTTTATAGCCACACAAATGCTATGATTTTTTTAAGACCATAAGTTTCAAAAGTTTTATAGCGACATAAAATGTTATGGCATACTTAAAAGTTAAGACCACAAGTTCCAAAAATCTTCCTCTCTTTATTAAACTTTGTGCCAAATGGAGGAGTAATTAATAACGCAAAGAGATAGTTGACTTCAGTGAAGAAAACACAAGGGAGCCCAATATTTAATTTAGAATTCCCTTCCAATGATCACTTGAAATAGTACGATAGAGAAAAATATACGAAGTTAAACAATTCACAGAAGCAAATTGATAAATCACACCCTATGAGCAAGAAAAGAAGAGCATATACATGTAAGGGTGCCCAAACCCCTTTAAAATATATTCCAGGCAGAAGAGATGGAGCTAGTAACAGCATACGTATCCTTTGAGTGTCTTCAACGTGAAGCATGATACCCATATAAATTTGGAAGTGGAACTAAGAAAACGGCCTTATGAACAATTTACAAATGAAATCAAAAGCTTAATTAGATTCTGAGTATAAGAAGGCCACATGACCAAGGGCATTACCTAATATCCATGAGGGAATATGCTTGCATATGATCATGATTTAGAAGGATTAATGGCAAAAGATCAACTCTCTGTGGCTCCAATCCCAACTGCTCTAGAATAGAAAGAAATCTCTGCCTCACACTATCGCAACAGAAAGGCTTGCACTTAACAATTAGCCGAGAATGCGGAACTGCACAAAGAATTTTTGCCCAGACTTGCAGCACTTTAGGTGTTATCTGTATTGGCAAATCATCAGAATAAAAGAAGAGCGAGCCACAAAATCCTATTAAACAACACAGTTACCAATTCAAAAGCACGACACAACCCCACCACATGCTTCTAAATGGCACTTGCTTCCTGATTAATACCTTGGCAAGATTGTTGAAGCTACCAAATGTAACAAAGCCATTGGATAAAGCAGGTGCTGGAGACACTGGCCCAGCTTCAGGAGAAGGTGTATAACAAAGAAAGCTATCTGGCAATCGAACCAACTCTTCCACGTGTCTGCCAATCAAATAGAAACGATTAGCCACAAGACTGTCGTGCGGGTAAGATCAACATGAAAAAATCCTTTCTCCCACTCACTTCTGTTTTGCGTTAGGAGGGTCAGCCATAGCATCAGTGATTCTATAGTCAATCGTGGGCAAACCAGTTGTGTTAGGGTATCCAATCCAAGTCACCTAGCAGGAGAAATATATAGAATCATGAACACTGAGAAAGAGCAATAACAGCTCAAAAGTTAAGCCATAGCAAATAAATTAGTTAAGACTTCCTTCATAGCAGGAAGTTTGATACATAGAAGCAAGATTCTAATTTTATCGGGGAGTGGGAAATTTTCAGTATGAATTTCAAAGATAGGAGTGGTTGAATTAGCATGAAACCAAGATGACACACTAGAATAAAGTACAACATCAAATGTTTTTCTTTTGATAAGAATGACATCAAGTGTTTTTCTTTTGGTAAATATGATATCAAGTATGTTTTCCTTTCGATAAGTGTGACATCGCGTGTGCTTTCAAATTGTTCCCCAAATTTCAGAGAAGCTTCACCTTGATTTCAAATATGTCTTACTGGACTAATTAACTTCCCAACTTCAAATGAAAATTTCGAGTTGACAGGCAAGGTAGGACAGCTGTTTTATAGAGATATTCCAACCACCCACGTGATTCTCCTAGACTCCTAGTAGCACTGTTAACCATGTATCTTAAAACAAAATCTTCATATGACCAAAGAATGTAAAGTATGTATTTTCTTCTTCATACTCAATAAGATTGACAATTTTGTAGTCATATGAAACTACTAGGCTAGCATGGTCAAAAGTTACTCCAACATAATTCGCAATGAGATCCAATGCATACACACTCATACCTCTTTATTTGATGATGCGCAGCAAACCTCAAACATTATTTTAGAAGAAGGGTGGTGACAGACAAAAACGTCATGCTACACATCTATCTCTAATTGGTCAAGCTCTTGGAAGCACAAAATCCAAGCAAAGATGGGAGAGATAATAAGCCTAATAAAAGAAAAAGAACCGCTGAGTTCCAGTTTCTCAATTTACACGAGACAACTTAACCATTCCCCATAAAAAGAATTATTAAAAAAATGAAAGGCCAGCTCTTTCCCTTAAAAGCCAAAACATATCTAATGAGGTGCAGTGAGGCCTCAGAGCAGCAATATTGAAACCAGAAACAACCAAGTTAGAGCATAAGATAAAGATCACCTGTACAGGCGCAGGTCGACAAGCCATCGTTCCCAGTTTATTATTAGCAGTGTGACCTGTAAGTTCAACCATAATATCAACTTTATCTTCTCTAATCATGCTGGAGACCTTTTTCTCATCAATCCCGTAGATATCCCTCCAGACACCACCCTTTTTCAAGACTTTGTCCCTAAACCTGTTTGTTTTTGCATCTGCCTGCAATCCCAAACAAAGAACCATATAAAAGTATGTCTTAGTGATTTTGTCCAAAGAATGCCTTAGTGATTTAATCTGAAGCGTGAACTAAGCTGTCGCAATACAAAGACAAATGAGGATCAGCGATGGAAAAGAATACCTTTACAACAGCTGAATAAACCACCACCTTGTAGTTTGTGTAGTCATGATATGCAAGTGGTGCTTCGATGAAGTATGAGACGGAGTGAGTAAAATAATCAGGAGACACATATCCAATCACAAGTGGCCTTTCCGGGACTTTAGAGTTGTCCCATGAAGTGTACTGAGGATATAATTTCATAAAACGTCGACCCCAGTCTCTGCATTCACGCACCTTACAGTTAGAATAGGCACCAAAAGCTATGTTGCGCGGACTCTTCAAAATACTGCTGCACCCGTGTCGGATTCTCCAAAAATACACTGCTTTTGGAGAATCTGAAACGCACCCGGCGATATTTTCGGAGAGTCCGAGCAACATAGACCAAAAGATCCAGAAACAGAATCACACTAAACCAAATATACAGCCAACTATAGGTACGTGTATATTACCAATTGTAATGGCAAAGGCTACCTGACACTATTTTCCATTATCATTAACGAGGTCATAGTAACTGGGATTTTGGAGGAGTCCTATTCATCCAAGCAGCAGGTGACGGAAGGACAAATATATAGGAACATTACATTTTATGGTCAGGTACTTAGTAGGTACAGGACATACTTAGTAGAAAGCGCAAAGAAAACCTCCTTACTCATAATTTTCTAAGTTCTGTAAAAGTTGGTACTTTTTGGGCCAGTTCTGGCCAGAATCCTCATTTCATGACTAATCCAGAAACATGCAAGGCCATACCTCTCTTGCTGGGAGAAACTTGTTATCTCATTTCCCTTGAAAATTATAGCAGGTCATGAGGTAATGCTAACATCGGCAGATCTAATGAGAAACTTAAGGGCAGGTGAGCTTTATTGTATTCATCCCCAAAATGCAAGATCGCTGTTCCTGCTCCAACTACTGATATTTCCTCTACTTCAATCACCTCTGTCAGGAGACAGAAGATATCTACGTAAGGTCATTTTGCATCATTAGGCACCACAGGTTCTTAATCGCATAAGTTGATCAAGAAAAACTGTTGGCACATTCTTTTTAGAAGGGAGATGCAGGGCTGGGAGCTTCCGCAACTTTTAATTCTACTTGCCAAATTGGAAGGCTTCTCAGTCAAGGAAAATACTACTGATAGAATGAGATAGGGAAACTCCAAGGATGGCCTTAACACAGTGAAATCAGGCTACACACATTCTTGCTCCACCAATGATATCATTGATAGATGGCCTTGGAAATATATATATATGTGGAAGACTAAACTACCCAAATGAAGCATGCCTAACCCAGGATAACCTCAGCAGAAGAAGCTTTCAGTTGGCCAACAGGTGTTACAATGCTTGCAGCAGCCAGAGTCCACCAGATATCTTTTTCTTTTTGTCCACTAACCAATTGCAGCAGATATCTGTTGTATGTTCTATTCCATCTTTGGTCTATACTGGGTCATGCCACAGAACATCAAGGATGCCTATGAAAGCTGATCTTCATGGAAAGTAGATAAATCCATCATTAAAGTTTGGCAGATGATCCCTTCCTGTATTTTTTGGTGTATTTGGACAGAAAGGAATTGCATATGTTTTGACGGGATATCAACTCCTACTTACTCACTTAAGGATAGATGTTTTGTCTGGTTATATAGTTGGCAGAAGTTAGCTCCTGTAAACTGCCCTCGTAATATATTTTGGACTTTGTCAGCTCCTTAGCTTTAGCCTAGTTCTTCTTTTGTCTGTAGAGCTGACTTTGTCTTTAAGTTCTCTCTCTTTTGTACTACTTGCATCTTCTTGATGCCTTATACAAAATTCTCTTACTTCATTAAAAAAAAATAAAGACTTTTCAAATTTTCCGCACTCTATCAGCCTACACAGCTAACTTTCTTTACGGCTGGGTACTGACCAGACCAGGCCATGAGAATAAGAGGGTCCTTTCGAACAAAATCAAGACAAAGAAAAGAGGTCTTCTTTATTTTTCTTGATATTCTTGGCTCTTCTGAGCCCTAAGTGGAGCATGCATGAAGTAGTCAGATGCTTCTTCTATTCTTTTCCCTGGCGCAGCTGGGCCATCCTGGACTTGAACCAGAGACCTCGCCCGTGAAGTAAATCATCGCACCCCCTTTTTCCCCAATTGTTAGT
The DNA here is from genome assembly GCA_026770625.1 of Nicotiana glauca. Taxonomy (NCBI): domain Eukaryota; kingdom Viridiplantae; phylum Streptophyta; class Magnoliopsida; order Solanales; family Solanaceae; genus Nicotiana; species Nicotiana glauca. The sequence continues at coordinate 38,673 of MU711159.1, read as the reverse complement.
TTCCCTTTTTTCCCATACTTAGGTAGTGTTTGCTGCATAATATATTATACAATAGCCCACAGGTAGGAAGTAAATAAAACCTGTGAGCCTCATATAACTTGTCATCAGTTCCTTCATTAATGTAGTTCATTGCAAGTAACCGATTCTGCAAACACAAAATTATAGATATATGAGACAAAAAGGTGTAGTAAATCCAAGAACATTTTTTAAGACGAGACTTAAAAAATTGCCATCTAATATGCAGCATAATAAGTCAGAAATTATCAAGATGTTGTAACAATTCAAATCCTAATGCGCTAAAATTAAAAGAATGTTATGAAGTAAAGAGCTTCTCAATCTCAGGGGAATAGTCAATTACTCAATTCACTTGGAGACACCACTGTTCCCTTTTATTTTTCAAGTTTTTGATTTGGTCCCACTTTCAAACATATTGCATTTTGAACTTCTCATTTTTGTCTTAAAGGACTTGAAATTTAACAGTTTATCCTGTCTGACAATTATTCTGAAGACAAGTATTGAACTTGGAATGGTTAAACCTCCATTAAAAGTAGATCTATTGTTACATGAAAGGTAGTAGATAAAGGCCGGAGGTATTTCCCAAAAGCTACTAGTATCTAGAGCCTTGATGCTATGTGGATTGACATTACACCTAAAGCAATAACAAAGAGCTATCCATGTCACCATAGTGCAAAATGCATTTTTAGATAAAGATGTTGTAGCCTATTTAAAGGTTTTGACTTTTGAGGACCACATGTAGGTCATGTTGATATCAAAAGAAGGATCATGCAGAAAAAGTCAAAGAGATGGGATACCTCAAAATCATAAGAGAACAGGCAATACCTGGCCTGCATTTCGGGAATCAGGATCGATCTTGAGGCACTGCTCATATGCTTCAATGGCCAGAGATATATTTCCTGCATCCCTGTATAGAACTCCTGCACAGTTCCCCACATTATTCCATTAACCAAAGGAGTAATACCTAGACAGCTTCTACTTAATAGGATGAAAAAAATCTTCGAGTACTTAAAATATGCTTCTTCAAGGTTAATCACTTGCGATAACTAAATGGACTACTTCGACAACCATCAGAAAGCTTGAAGGACCTAAAAGATGGTGCTAACACTTTGGAAGAACTAATCGATAATGCAAGTACAGATTGAAAGATAAGGAAGGCAAGTAAAGCGGAAAGAAAGTTATCTCACATTTGTGGATAATAACATCAGAAAAGTGGAACCTGAAAATTCGCTAACAATACGGAACAGGCAAAGAAGCAGTTACATCATAGATCTCTGATCTGAATTAATGTTCTAGAGAAAGTAGCACCATGATAGCCTAAAGCACACAGTGAGAAAGTCAATTTTCTTCTTTTTTATTTTTCTCACTTTTTTTAAGAGGGGTTGGGGGGAGCAAACAATATACAGAAACTGGAATAAGAAAGAGATAGACAACAGATGCATAGAGAAACAAGAACAGACCCTAACTTTATACACATAAAAGCGAGGTGAAAATAAGGACCTAAATTATTATATGCCTCTGCATATGTTGGGTTTGCAATGATAGCTTTCTCAATCATGCTAGCAGCAGCATCCATTTTACCCTGTGAGCAATCAAGAAAATATGCAACTCACAACAGCACATATTATTGCTTACACAAACACTAGTTGATAGCAATCAATGTTCACCTGAACCGTGTAAACTACTCCGAGATTGTTTAATGACTGAGAAAAGTTTGGTTTGATTGACAAAGCCATCTGTGGAACATGAAATCACAAGTTGAATAAAGTATAAATCTCCCATGCCAACCAAAAAAAATATGCATAAGATGATTGCCTGATAACACTCCACTGCTTTATCAAGGTTGTCCCTGTCCTTGTATATCACTCCCAAATTGTTGCATGCTTCAGCACAATGAGGATTGAAGTGGAAAGCAAGTTCATAAAACACAATGGCCTGCATGTGAGAATAAATCATCAACTCCTTCACAATGTGGTACGAACCAAGATATCCAACAAGAACATTGGACTTCAATTGTTGCGACTTTTGCAATTGGGCGGTTACGTGTATAATTTGGCCATCAATTGAAGATTACACATGTAATTGGCGGCTATATTTGTAATTAGTGACTACTTAGATCCCTAGGTTTTTAGCTTAGGGGTATTTAGGTGTCTTGTTAGCTAAATACCCATCCTAGTATAAATAGTCCTTAAAGTTTCCATTTTAGGGTTAGACTATTTTATTGATCAATGTATCCTCTTTGAGAGATTTGAAGGTGGTTGCCATGGTTGAACACAACCTGCAAAGGTGTTCTGTTGTTCAAGTGGAATTTCTTCACTTGAAGGTTTCCTATAGATTAGGTACTATAGGTCTTGTATTTGTTGGGTGATTGATTATATCAATTGTTTAATATTTACACCTTATTTGAGCCTAGACTCAATTTTTATCCGTTTATTCTTGTTTCTTTAATTTCCGCATTTTAATTCATATCACAATGGAAGCAACAACGATAAGTTTCTCATCAAGGGAAGAACTGGATAACACGAGTGGAATGAGGGGAAAGAGTGTAGATATTGGAAGGGTACTGAAAACTAAACACTTGAGACACTACAAACAACAACAACAACATACCCAGTGTGGGGTCTGGGGAGGGTAATGTGTACACAGACCTTACCCCTACCTGGAGAGGTAGAGAGATTGTTTGCAATAGACCCTCAGCTCAAGAAAAGGTGGAAAGGAAGAAAAGGGAGGAAGAAGAAAAAGAAAGAGGGGGGGGGGGAGAAAGAAAGGAAGGGGAGACAAAAGACGATAAGGAAAAAGAGGAGAAAAAGTAGCATCAAATAGTAACAATCAGAGAGCAATAATTTTCAGTAAAAGGGGAGAAAAAGTAGCATCAAACAGTAACAATCAGGGAGCAACAATTTCCAGTAGACACTACATACGTATATATTCCCTCCGTCCTATTTAATGTGGCCTTGTTTAACAGGCCATGGAGTTTAAGAAAGAAGGACTGACTTTTGAAACTTGTGGTCTAAAACAGGCGATAAATAGGCTCTACAAGGTTGACCTAGATACACCACAAAACTAAACCAACAACCTTACAGTTGATAACCCAACAATTCTTTTACGCACTATGCTACAGCCCTTATGTTAACTGCAAGAGCACATACTATTGTATGAGTTGTGATATAGAGATAAGCGGAGGGCCTTGCACAAAATTACCATGTCAAATTTCAGCATTTCACCATAGGCAACACCAAGATTATACATTGCGTCAGCATAGTGCCAGTTGTAGTAAAGAGCTTTCTTGTAATATGCCACACCTTGGTTGATGTCTCCCTCCAATTTAACCTGAATAGAAGTACCAACAACTAATAAGCACGAAGAAATTTTGGCAGTTCCAGAAGAAGTGAGCTAAGAAACCAGATAAGGCTCTAATTTGTTTTTTATAATAAAGAAAGAAAAAACTCTAATAAGTTAGAACTGGTAATAAAATATAAGAACAGGTATATGTCTTCATGTTTGTTCACCTGACAACGTGGAAATGCTGATATGAACTTAAGATAACTTCCCTTTTTTAGTTTCTTATGGGTTGGGGGCAATGAGGTGTCAATTGGAAACTTCTTATGCTGCTTGATTAAAATTTCACTCTTCGTAGCAAGCAGTATCTTATCATGTTCAACATGAAGCAAAAGATAGTTGTGTGAACTATAAGGCAGAAAGTGAATGCGAAATGCTATTAAGAAAACCTGTGGCTACCATGTTCTTCACTATGAGATTGCAATATGGAATGGCTAATTAACAGTTAGAAAGACGATATAGCAATAGTAATAACTGCTAAATTTGTACAAAGTCTGACTTTGAAGGAGTTGAATGCCATTTAATGAAGTAAGGACTGTTCACAGACACTAATTACCTTTGTGCCTAAATCAGTCAGAGCAATTGCCATGTTATTCTTTGCAATCTCAAAATTTGGCGACACAGCTAAACACCTGAATAAGCATAACGAGAAATAAAAGAACTCAGATGGAAACTGCCAAATCATATATAGCCACCTCACACTAAAGATAAACTTCAATCAAATAAAATGAATTTAACATTGTTGCAACCTCTCATAACAAGCAATTGCAGACTCCAAATCCCCACGGTTTTTGTATATAACGCCCATATTGCAATAAGCTTCAGCATACATAGGCCGCTCAAGTGCAGCCTTCTCATAGCAATTAAGGGCCATGTCGTATTGCATCATTTCAGAATATACAACGCCGAGGTTATAATAAGCAGGCTGCGAGTACAGCACAACATGTCAAAATCGGGGCTTCCTTGATAAAGTCATGGTAACCAAAAAGTCAAACAGGCACCGGAAAATAATCACCGCATAGTGTGAGTCGATTTTGATAGCTTCATAATATTTCTGAATTCCCTCCTGAGTGTTACCAGCAAGCTTCAGGCTGGTCCCAATATCAGTCAATACAATTGCAAGGCATTCTGCTGCTGGTTTATATGAGGGGTCAGCTTTAAGTGCTTTCTGATAGGACTGCATTGATTTAAATTCAACATAAAGATTAACTGAAAGTTATAAATGAGACAAAAGAAGCTCTGATTAGTAATAAGCTTCTGATTCAGATTCAAAATAAAAATTGAGTGGATTATAGATGAAACAAGAGATAGCTTCGATTAGTGATAAGCATCATCATAATAAAGATTCACCAGAACAATTTAAAGCAGCTCGTGTACAAAAAGTGCACACTCCATTATTTTTGCAATAAATTAATGAAGCTTAATCGTTTGCTTAATCGGACGTCCATCAAGTTCTAATCCTGATCACTTCCCAAATCTTTTAGTCTGCAGAGGTGAATTTACCATCTCCAGACCAAGTTTTGTGAAGCTCTTCAAGTCAAGGCAGACTTCAAAATCCAGCCACATAAACTCCTGAAAAATGTAATGCTCCTTTGCGCATTTCTATCTTCTAAGCCATTAAGCCTCCACTCTACCACAAACAGAAGTCCATTTCTGCATCGACTAAAGGGAAGAATCTAGGGATTTTATGCAAGTTGGATATCAAAAAGACCTATGATCACGTAAATTGAAACTTTCTGATCAAGATGCTAAAGGATATGGAATTTGGCAGGAAATGGCTCAACTAGGTTTTCGTGCATAGTACTGTTAGATTCTCGATCTTGATTAATGGGGCACCTAAAGCGTGAAGGGGATTGAGACAAGGGGGTTTCCTGTCTCCTCTCCTCTTAATTATTGCTATAGAATAGCTCAACTCAATGTTAAAGCTTGCCAATCAGAACAGAGAATTTAAAGTGACAAACGCTGGTGGAAGCAATATGGAGGTTTCTCTTCTCTTATATGTTAGTGATTCTATTGTTTTCATTGACATTAAGGCGGAGCAGCTTAGGCATTTAAGACACATATTTCTTTTTGATAGTTGTGGTGTCTAGGCCACCTTGCGCACACATCGACTAATTACACGGGTTACCTGCTACCTCCCACAAGCATAGGTAGGGGGGCAACTCTGTCCACGAACGGCATTAAAGAGATATTAACAGCATTTCAAGCTCATGTTGGCTACATATTAATTAGAGGAAGAGCATGTCTAATAGTATCACAACGAACTGTATTACATTCTTAGTCTGCGTAACTCGACTAATTTTTTTAGCTTTTTTTTTTGAAGAAACTGATTTTTCTAAGTTAGCTTGGGTAGAAATAGCTTTTTCTACATATAGCATAGATTATCTTCACAGTTGACTCCCTTTAGCCCCATGCACATTATATTTAAATGAACGAGTAAAAAAATGTGCATAACCACTCCCAAACATGCAACAACAACAAAACAAAAAAAAATTGTTTAATCCCATAAGTGGATCTGAGGAAGAGAGTGTGTACGCAGACCTTACCCCTACCCTATAAAGGTAGAGAGGTTGTTTCTGATGGACCCTCGGCTCAAGGAACAGTAAAAATAAAGCAATAAGCAATAGCAGCAGCAATGTAATAGGGTAACGGAAGCGAATGACACAAGTAATAAAGAATCAGGAATAAGAGAATATAAGAATGGTACTATTGTAGACTCCAGAAGGAAAAATATAGAACCCGACTTACTATGCAAACTGGACCTTAAGAAGGCTTTCGACAATGTCAATTGGGAGTTCCTGGATTTCATTATGATGCGGATGGGGTTTGGGGTACGATGGAGGGGATGGATCAACAAACAACAACATCAACTGATCAACAACCTAGCATAATCCCACTTATTAGGGTCGGGTAATGTGTACGCAGACCTTACCCCGACTCTGGGGTACAGAGGCAGTTTCCAAATAGACCCTCGACATCCTTCCCTCCAAGAACTTCCCACCTTGCTTTTGGGAGACTCAAACTCACAACCTCTTGGTTGGAAGTAGAGGTTGCTTACCATTAGAGCAACACCTCTTGGTTGGAAGTGGAGATGGATCAAGTTCTGCATTTCCTCATTCAGATTCTCAATCCTGGTTAATGGCAGCCGTGTGGTTTCTTTGGCAGCTCCAGGGGTCTCGGGCAAGGTGACCCCCTATCCCCCATGCTATTCATTTTAGTGATAGATGCTCAGAGTAAAATGTTGGATCTTGCGGCAAGCGGAGGCTTCTTGCGAGGATTCTCAGCTCCGATCGGGGCGCCCAGTGCCCGAAAAGTCTCTCATTTGCTTTTTCCGGATGACACACTGATTTTTTGTGATGCCGATATGGATCAGTTGACCTACCTAAAGCAGATCCTGCTGTGGTTTCGAATAGTATCAGGATTCAAAATCAACCTCGGCAAGTGTGAGATTTTCCCGGTGGGTGAGGTTGCTAACATCGATGCTTTGTCTTATGTTCTTAGATGTAAGGTGGGCTCTCTTGAGCGCTTCGCATAAGGATACTACAGTTTGGAATCCAGTAATCGAAAGGGTTGAAAACATATTAGCAGGCTGGCAGAAACGGTACTTGTCAAAAGGCGGTATGGAAGTGCTTATTAAAAGCACTTCATCGAGTATGCCCAACCTATTACTTGTCCATGTTGCAAGCTCCTGTGAGCATCAGAAAAACTGGAGCGGCTTCAAGGGAATATTCTTTGGGATGCTGCGGATGGAACTAGAAAGTTTCATCTAGTAAACTGGCAGAAAGTCACTTCCCCAAAGAAGTGGGGCGGACTTGGAGTAAAATATCTTAGGGTATTCAACAGAACTTTGTTGGAAAAGTGGCTGTGGAGATTCGGGGTAGAAGAGCATGCTCTATGGAGCAAGGTCATAGTAGAAAAGTACGATTCAACGGGAGGGGGTTGGAGGACCAAGGCGATCACGACACCTTTCGGGTGTGGCTTGTGGAGGAGCATCATGAAGAATTGGGAAGCCTTCAATGGCAACATTACTTATAGGGTGGGAGATGGAAGGGAAATCAGCTTTTGGAATCATAGGTGGTGTGGAGAGCATACTCTGAGGGTTTCTTTCCCCACGTCTTCAGAGTTTCAAGCCAGAAGGAATTGATGGTTCAACAGATTCGCAAGGAGCATGAAGGGGGTAGTATTGGACCTCTCATTTAGAAGGAACATGCAAGATTGGGAGATTACGGAGCTCCAAGAATTGTTGGCATTGCTATACGGGCAAGACAGGCCCCGGCCATCTTGTGATTCTTGGAGATGGGAGTTGCGTGGCGATGGTTTGTTCACTACAAGTCCTTTTACTAGAGTATGCTAGCGAGAGTGGAGGCCACTTTTCCATACTCCTCGATCTGGATTCCTAAGGCGCCCACGAAGGTGTGCTTTTTGCATGGCTAGCGGCGAGGAGAGTGATCTTGACTGCCGATCTTGACTGCTGAAAATCTGCGAAAGAGAGGAATTACACTTGTTAGTTGGTGCTACATGCGTAAAAGCTCAGGGGAAGAAGTTGATCATTTTTGTTACATTGCCATGTGTCCTCGGGTTTGTGGAGGGCAATCCTGAATCTTTTTGGTGTTCAATGGGTGATGTCAAAACACTGCAAAGGAAATATTATATAGTTGGGCCGGTTTCCGTAGAAGAAGAAAGCAAAAGGCATGGAAGTTTGCCGCGTTAGCTCTCATGTGGATAGTTTGGAGGGAGAGAAATAGAAGAGCTTTTGAGGGGATTAAGTTTCCTTTTTCAAATCTTAAGAATAGTCTCTTATCTTTAATCGCTTTTTGGTGCTCTCATATAGCCCCTACTTACAAGATTGGGCATCATTTGAATAGAATCATGTTCTGATGTAAATTCTCTATTTTTTGGTATACTTCTTGTATACGGGAGTTTTTTCCCTTTTGATTAATACAATTTACCTTATCAAAAAAAATAGTACTAGTACTACTGGTAAACCTAGGAAAAACTCACAACTATCTTCAACCTACCACCTTAATCCTCGACCTCCACACTTTCCTATCGTGGGAAGGTCCTCGGTAAGGTGAAGCAATGACATGTCCAGCCTAATCACCTCTCCCCAATACTTCTTTGGCCTACCTCTACCCTTCCTCAGGCCCGCCATAGTCAACCTCTCACACCTCTTAACCGGTGCATGGGCATCTACGTCTCTCCTATTCATATGCCCGAACCATCGCAGCCTCAATTCCCACAACTTGTCCTCCAAAGAGGTCACTCTCACATTGTCCTTAATAACTTCATTCCTAATCTTGTCTTTCCTGGTATGTTCGCACATCCATCTCCACATCTTCATTTCAACTACTTTCATATTCTGGACATGGGACTTCTTGACGGGCCAACACTCAACTCCATACAACATAATCGGTCTAACCACTACACGGTAGAGCTTACCCTTAAGTCTAGGTGGCACTCCCAAACATGCAAAAAACAAAACAGAAAAAACAAAAAAAAATGTGTGCGCATCCTCTGTGTCAAAATGCATATCTGCAATTAAAAATGAAATGATACTTAACACAATTTTGATAAATTCTGTGAATGGTGCTTCAGAACCAATATCTTTTATAATTGCTCAATTTTTTTAATAGAAAGTCTGAGCCAGCTTGCGGTTACCCAGACTTAATCCACGGGGTACCTCCTACCTTTTCTTAAAATCAACTAAATGAAGTTTCAGTGAAAATGCATCAACAAGATGCCTATTGTGGTACCTCCTACCTAATTTCCCTAACATTTTGTGTTAGTAAAGTTAAACATATGAAAGGTTTATTCCTCATGGCCAACAATATACAAATAAATTATCCTTATCCGAGAAAAGAAAAAAAATGTACACACACAAACATAAACTAAAATAAGCTATCACAGACATTAATTGCTTTTACCTCAAAAAAGAAGCTGATGTTAGGAAAAGCTATCTGTAGGCAAAATGTCTATTATGGAGAAGGAAACATGCAACATATGAGCACAATATGTCCCCAATACCTAAAACTAGAAGCAAAATCGTATATCTCCCTAAAAACTCACTGAAGATAGTGTTACCTGAAATCCTTGTTTTCAGCCGAAGAATATTTCTATCAACGATTGAACATTTAAGGAAAATTGGTCTAAAGTTTGTTTCAAGTGCACAACATTTAGAAGCACAATCAGTGCATTTCTATTCCACATCCTACAGCTTCATGAACCTCATATCATGAGTATTACTCCTTGTACAATTCTTTGAACCTATAATGTGAGTATGTGCCCACTTTTGTGACAGTAAATCCACCAATTTCATATTAATATATTATACTACTACTAAATAAAATGTTGAATCTGATGAAGAACATTTATACGCTTTTCACATCTCCCACCAATATTGAAGTTCTTTTTTTCTGATAAAGTAATGTAATAACTTTATTAATAAACTACAGCACTAAGGGGCACCAAAAATGTAAGAGGTCGTGTCTGGACTCAACTCCCTCGAGCAAGCAAGGAGTCTTACGAAGTTCAGTACAGTGTCACGTTATTTCATGTACCAGAAACAAATGAAGTTAGCTCATTCAAATCATTCTTTCTTGTGTGAAAGTCAAGTAAGTTCATAAAAATGTGACTCAATAAGTATATAATACGAGGCTAACAACAAAATGTAAGTTTAGGTACGTTTCCTGGGATGTGCTTAGATTTCAATCCTCAGGTGTGCTTAAATTATAAGCATTAAAAAGATGACAATGTGGACCATAGTTAGAGGTATTTAGGGGTTTCACACAAAGAAAGAGAAGGAATAGGACAAGGGGCAATGCCCAGATTCACGTACGAAGTCATCTATTAAGAGCGGATAAGAGCCTAACATAATACATAACACAAAAGTTGTAAGCACTTCAAGCCTTCTTTGAAACAACCTTAAACTCAGCAGAGAATTTCTTGAGTCCAACTTGAATTGCTCACAAGAAAGTTTACATTGGTAATTATAAGCTGAGATTATCGGACTTGCAGTTTGTTTCAGTCACAACTATCAAAACAAGGGATCGTGAGTTTTTAACACCAGAGCTCCACTATAACCATTACAGGAATTATGCCAAACGTGATCATCATATATTTTTGACTACCACTAAATGTACAGTAAAAGATCTGATGAGTTTTGTGAAATACCAGTAAAAATAACTTCGTGCACATACCTCAGCAGCCTCGACCAGACGACCCTCATCTTTGTACAAAATTCCACAATGAGTGAGGGCACAGGCATTTTGTGGGTCCAGCTTGACAGCTTCAGCAAAACTTTCAAAAGCAAGCCGCCCCATGTTCTGCATCTGCAGGCAAATGCCTTTGCCAATCAGAGATTCAATACTCCCACTATCCTTCTGCAACACACTCTCATAGATAGCAAGTGCATCAACAAACTTGTTCCTAGAGCGAAGAATATTTGCATAAGTGATGGCATCCTTCCCCTCAAAACTCTTCTTTATAGGACTTATTCTACCAGGAGAACCTTTGGAGGCAGAAGAAGATTGCCCTCCCTTCAGAAAACCATTGTTACCAAGTGGGCCACTTTCTTTCCCATTCTCGACATCTTTTTCCATCAACGCCATCTAACTATACCTTCGGAGTCACTTCGTGAATCTGCTAAAGAAAAATAGCTTCTTTTAGAAACAAGAAAGTCCTGTTAAGCTGTAAGTAACCCCAAGTGAGGCTTAACGTCTAGTTCTATTCACCTTCAAGTATTTCTCGCTCAATGCTCCTAATTTTAACTTCTGAGCATACAAAAATTTGAGCACAATGAAGTTTTCCTGGCGACTATGAACTAAGTATTGCTCTCATATCATTCTTGATGAACATGTATCAATTACAAACACAGCAAAATGAATAAAGCTTGAACTTTTAGAAGCACAACACGAAGGCTTTAAAAATTCAAATACCCTAACTTATCAATAAATGAAATAGTAGTAGTACATTACTATAAACAAGTACAAAACCCATATCAGCTAAACCCCTAAAAATAAGTCTTTTTTCAAGAATCAACTTACAACTAAAACTGAGCATAACCCCTCTATACAAAAGTGAACTGATCATGATTAAACCAAAAGAAAACATTCCACAGAATTAGGGCAAAACACTTTAAACCACCACAGACACAAAAACCAGAATATACAAACCTTAGTTGTTCAATCAATTTCAAAGCAGTGATGCTTTCACCATACTGTTTCTGCTAGTGTGGTGGTAGGAGTGGAGTATATGTGAGTGTCCGCGCGCCCGCGCGTGTATATATATATATATATAAATA
>MU711159.1:0-16145 GCA_026770625.1 Nicotiana glauca | reverse complement strand
GGGGGGGGGGAGGGTACTGTATCTCATTAGCGAGCCCTCATCTTTTGCATTCCTGTCAAATTAGTCATGGTTTGTTCTAGTATTTTCCATCCATCTCTTAAGTAGACGTTCTAGATCATGTTCACTTTAAAATCTGAGAGATCTATATGACTTCTTATTTGATGCTTGTACTTGGGGTGCATAACCATTAATTTCTGTATAAAGCGGCTTATATATATCGGATTTGGTGACTGTTAATTTGGCCAACCTCCTCATTTTGTGGAGATTGTCTTTCTGTCAAAAATTGCTTCATGTTAGTGCTGCTGCATTGATCAAGTTAGTTTTCATATGGTAAACATTTACATATTGGAGAGGCTGGTTACTGGTATGGATAATAAGCACATGTGAAGTTTGTGGTCTGAAATGAACTGTATCCAATCAAATTTGAGATCCCGCCTCAGATATACTCTTTTGAGGGATGATCTCTCAGTCTTCAGAGGAGAAAAACACGTGATTCGAGAATTTTCTTGAAATAGGCCTTCTAACTACTGTGGGTAGTAAAAGAATTGGAAGATCAAGTTTTCTGCTAAAATAAACTTGCAAAGGAGGCGACACATATCCATTGGGGACTGTTGCAAGATGGCATGAAATGAAATGGAATGAGGCAGCCATAAAAGATATTTGACTGGAACAGAGTTTAAGAAAGGAAAGAAGACTTTTGGAACTTGTTATTTTAAACATGTCAAAACATTTGTTTGGTTATAAGACTTTGAAACTTGTGGTTTTAAATATGCCATTAACATTTATGTGGCGGTAGAAGCTTCTCATTAAGGGAAAAATGGGAAGTTGAAATTATATAATTTTCACAATGGAAATAGGTTCATTATTGAAACGGAGGGAGTAGTATGGTTCTAGTTCGCTAGTGTGCAACTGCGTGTGGCCTTAGCGAGAGCTGAATGGTGCAAACAATTTAATCTAGTTACTGCTGATGATGGGATAAGTGATTTCGTGTTGTACTGAGAATTGGTAGGATGTCCGTAGAGTGGAGAAAGAGTACCCTTATCCCCAATTATAGAACAAAGGAGACATTCAAAGTTATGTGAACTATTGTTGTATTAAACTTATGAGTCAAACGATGAAACTCAGGAAAGGGTTACAGAGAGTGACATAGAAGTGGTGTTATGTGATAGAAGGATGCCTACAAAAGTGAAAGGTAAGTTCTATAGAACAATTATAAGACCAACAATGCTATATGAGGGTGAACGTCGGGCAACTAAAGTTCAGCACATTCACAAGATGAGTATCGCGGTTATGCGGATGTTAAGATGAATGTGTGGTCATATAAAATTAGAAATTATCACATATTCAAGAAGATTCAAGTAGCACACATGGAAATAAAATAAGGCCGCTTGAGATGTTTTGGTTAACAAAACAAGAGAAGGTTGCTTGAGATGGTTTGGTCATGTCCTACATCGACCTCTCAACCTCTCAATACACTGGTCGGTAGTTGTGAATCATGATGAGTAAAAATGTCAGAAGAAGATGAGGTAGACCTAAAATTACATGGAAGGAAGTTGCCTGAATGATCTACAATCTTTGGTAATATATTGTGGACTTAGCGAAAAATAAGGCACAATAGGGAAAAATCGATATAGGAGATACCTATTAGATGAGAATATGTCTTAAACATGATAGATTTTTTCTGTGGGTTTTATGCTTTTTAGGAGTGGTTTAGCCTTTTAGAGATTTATACATATTAAAAACATAAAGAACTACTAATACTTTTAATTTGCATTTTCATGATATTGGCATGAGATAAGAGTTTAAATGGAGTAATGGTCTGTAAGGATTCATATAGCAAATCCCAACTTGTTTGGAACTGAGGTGTAGTTGCTGCTGCTAGTATCTTGGGTCCTGTGGAAGTTTGAGTTTCTATGATTTTATGTTTTACTTTTGTGATGACCTCCTTTCTTGTTTCTGCTTATCTTTTGTTTTGTGACTCTCCTTCTCAATATTCTTTTTCCCATACTTGCAGCTGGATGGATGCTGCCAAATTCTTAACAGGCGCATCAGCTGTGGGAAGCATAGCCATCCCCATTATTCTCAGGCATGCTGATCTGATCCAGACAGGAGCGATGTTTATTGAATTTGTGTCATTCTTCATATTTGTTTGCACAGTTCTATGTTTTCATCGTGCCAGTCTTGATGACGAATGGTGATATAAAGATTGAGGTGTTGCACTGTAATTATGTTGCCTGGTGCTGACAAGCAAGAATGCAAACAAAGGTACCTGAAAAGGATCCGATGCTAGAAGTGAAACTAGAAATTTCCCAATGTGTATAGCTTTGTATGTTCTTCTTCTCCATATTGTTGGTGTGAGAATTAGTTTCTCAAATTTTAAATGGAACAAAGATCATCCTTTTTTTTTTTTGGTTATTTGCATAGATTGTTGCTAACGGGACATGAATGTATAATAGGAAAAATGGTTACATCCTCAATCCTTATTCAAATTATTTTGGTGCATTTTCAAAAGCCTATTTTAGTTGAATTAGAATTATCTATTTGGTCCGGCCCTTCCCCGGACCTGCGCATAGCGGAAGCTTGCCTTTTTAGAATTATCTATCTACTATCGTTACATGTTAAGATGATCATGGATTGTTGTGTACTAGCTGTAGACTCTTCCAATCGTGAAAACCAAACATCGATGAAATTCAGAAAAGAAGAGAATTCCAAATGGAGCAAAACTTACCTTATCTTTTTGTAATTGTGCTGAGTCCTTTTCTGTTCCCCCAAAAGGAAATAGAAGATATTATCAATCTATATATTCAACGAATTGATCGTACGTTACAAAGTCTCAGGGAGGTGTGTGAAAGTAATATAAATGTGTAGAAGTACTACTTGAAAAGAGAAAATTCCTAATAAATAACATCATCTTTCTGCACTCACTAATTGAGAGGAAGAATTTCAATTTTCCTTTGAGCTTTGCTCTAGTGGTAAAAGCATGCGTGGGTTAAAAAAGAAAGAAAGTTGTGTTGGTATATAGCAATTTCAAAGTACATTATCACCATTATTGTGATATTTTGGTGATGAGATGGTATATAGTACTTCATATCTTTAATTACAAGTTTTGAGTTCGAATTTTGAGAATAAATTTATTTTTGATAGGAAATACTATACCTTAAAAAATTATCGCATATAATGGATTTTTGATTAGTATTCAGACGCCACGTTTAGGTTGTTTCATTTCTCTGTGTGCTTAAAATTAAAAATTGAACTTGTGAACATTTATCCTCCATTTGGAAGTGGTTTGGCCAAGACTTAAACGTTCTTGGTTGTGTGTTTATATATAGGCTAAAATATAAATGTTAACTTGAAAGAAGACTTCTTAGTTTCAACGTCAGTGCCGCGTGAAAATAATTTTAAATTAAAAAATCATATTCAATAGACTAAACTCTACTGTCGTATTACGTCATATTTATACACATATTGAGACTTTGATATACTGACCTAATGGAATCTAAAAGTATAAACAGTACTCTCAAAGTTTAAGGAACTTAAACTTATAATTACATTTATAGCACTAGTAAGCTATTTTATTATTTTTATTTTACGATTGACTTAGTTTGAAGAAAGTTAAAGACACCCATATACTCTATGTTTTTAGGTGACGACTCAATTCGTCGCCATCAAAAACTATATACGTCGCCTTTTCAACTAACAACCTTCTATATTCTAAAATTAGAGTTTTTAGGCGACGACTACTTGTGGTGACCAATTTAGTTGCCACCAAAAACTATATAGGTCGCCTTTTGGAACGACGCCCTTCTATCTTCTAAAAGTAGATAGGCGACGACTACTTTTGGCGACTCAATTAGTCGCCACCAAAATGATCATATACATCGTACTTGGATCGACAATCTTCTCCGGGATTTGCGCGACGATCTTGGGGACATGGCATGAATCTAGCTCATTCTGTTACAAATCCATAACGGTACTATTTCGATGCTGAACACACTAGACCTCGGTACGTATCGTGCTTTGTCTTCAAATTCAGATCTGGTCCCTCGAGCTCGAACTCTATCTTGCCTGGCCTCGGACTTCGGACGACCTCTCGAGTATATAGATCGAAGAAATACGATCTCGACCGTATATAGATAGTCCCCACATTTCTTAGATTAAGACGATAAAAAACGATTTGATCCTCGTTTTCCCCGGAGTCTTTAGTGATGATGCCATTTTTGTGATGTAGGCGCTCGAAGTGACTGAAACGTCCCATCGGTCCACTTTCCCAAAACATTGAATGCATGCTAGTACTGGTCGACCACTAGCGCCGCTGAACCGTCGTTGCCCTTCTATAAATATGAGGCCATTCCTTTGAGTAAAGAACTTTACTCTTTCATTACATCTTTTCCTTCTTCATCTCTTTCTCTAATCGTTTGTTCCCACCGTTTCTTTAAGCACCAGAAAACGACAAGTTCTTGTAAAAACACCTCATCCCAATATATTCTGTATTCTTTTAGCTTGAAATCATGGCTAGAACTTCCTAAACGGTCCCCAAAAAAGATAAAGCGTCTTCTTCTTTTACCTCTCAGTCGGTCAAACAAGTGGCGCCACCGACTCTTGAAGAAATCACCCCCGACCCTTGTGTGATTAAGAAGGACTTTATTATTGAAAATCCCCTCGATGTCCCAGGCCGATGCGAGCATGCATCTCGATATCTTAGCTTGATATCGGAGAAGCACCTTAAAGATATGAAGAAGGACAGTGGCTGGAGAGACGAGGTCGTGGAATCTATCCCGAGGAAAGCATTACTACCCACGTGGAGGTTTTTTTAAGTGTTTACACTTACCCCTTCACACTGGGTCCCCTTGATCCGATGGTGATCGACTTCTGCAAAACGTACGTAGTTACCCTCAGCGAGATTCACCCCGTGCATCGTAATCATGCTGCGCTACTTTTTCGAAAAAGTAGAGGGGTTGGAATTCACCCTCAACCACCTAATTCGATTGTACCGGCCCCAGCTTTTTCGAGGGCTTGTCAAGTTGCAATGTCGCACGAAGAAAGCCATCTTTTCCAGTAACAACAAAGCCAAGGATCGGGGTTGGATGATCCGGTTCGTCAGAGTAAGGACTTTGAATGTCATTCCCCGGGACAAAATGCCGTTCCCGGAGAGATGGAATTATAATCGTAGGTGGAGTCCTTCTTCCCAATATCTATATATACTCAACTTCCGCATCCCATAATAATATTTTTATCTTTTCTGTAGCTGTTGCTTGGATACCTCATGTTGTCCCCGATCTCGAGGACTGGGTCCGAAAGTTGGCCGCGACCTCCTCGTATGATGAGCGAAAATGGCGTGATTTATCGAGGGGCAAAAGGGAGGCCAAAAATCATGGTAAATTTACTTCCTAAGTTTTAGATATTTTCCATTCATTGGCGGCGTTAACTTATTCACATTTACTTGTGTAGGCATCAGAGATATCTTCAAAATGAGGCCACCCTCGCCTGGGGAAGGGACCAAGCCTTCGATTCCAAAACCGGGGAAGGAAAACAAAAGGAAGAGGGTTTCAAAGCCTGAAGACCCCCAAGACAAGAAAACCCCTGCTCCGAGGCTACAGAAGAGATTTGCTCATGGGGATGTAGATTCAGACTACGATTCCCCAGATGACGAAGAAAATTATGGTGAAGAGTCTGCGTGGTAAAGGACTAGAGACCTCATCTCGTGGTAAATGAACCTCAAGGAAAGATTCGGGCAAGGCCTCCATGTTCTTGGGGGTTGAGATTGTTCCTGTGCCTTCGACAAGTATATGGGAAGGTGCGAGTGTGAAAACCCTTGAGGCTAATCAGAACGCCCCGAGTGAAGAGCTTGGGGCCATGACAATAGGTCACGCACTTTCTTTACCATCTTAATCCGAGGAGGCAATCGAAGATGCTAACGCTCTTCGTAAGCCCGATTCGAGCAATGTCCTTGATGAAGATCCCTTTTAGGGTTGCTTTGCTGGGGTCGAGGATACCACTGACCTTAATGATGCATCTACCATCTTCGAAGAGGCTCAACATCTCCTCTATCGGGAAAATACTGACTTTCATTGTTGTAATTTTTTCTTTCTTTCTTTTCCTTTGACTGATATATCTTCCTTTCACGTATAGTCCATCGCCAAGTTTAGAGCTGAGGTGAGCCAATGTGAGGCCGAGCTCGGGAAAGTTTGGGGAAAAAGAAAGCCCCGAGGCTCCTCTGTAGCCAAAAGGAAGAAGAGCTTAAGGACCTCTAGGCCAAATTGGCCAAAGCTCAGAAAAACGAGGTTGAGCTAGATGAGCAGGTAACTGAAATATTAACAGAGTATGGTCTTCTTGGACTTACTTACGAGGCTAACACTTCGATATCTTAGTGCAACAAAAGTTGGAGATGATTGGGCAGCTTCGAGGCGGGGTTGATCAAGTTAAGGCTGATTGCCATAGGTAGAAAAAGAACATGGATCAACTCGCTGTTGATAAGGAAGCTATTACAGTCCAACTGACATGACTGAAACTCAATCCAAGGCATCAAAGCGAAGGGTCTGGCCCAGGCCTAGAAAATCAAGGAGTTAGAGGCAGAGCTTGCTGGAGCCTGGGCTGAAGCTGCACAAGCCAATGCCGAAGTTGAGAAGATGAAGGCCACGACTGATAAAACCATTACCGTGTACTTAAGAGATGCCACAGTTGTGCAAGCAGAGTTGAGGGAGTCCTCCGATCGGGAAAATGGTGCAATGATTTGGCCAGGGGTCAAGCTCGAAGGGAGACTCTCGAAGAAATCCACGCCCGAGGGTTCGACCTTACTAAAGAGATAGTCGAAGCAAAGGCTCAGGAAACCGATGCTATGTTTCTTGTCTCTTCAGATGATGAATATGTTGTGAGCAACTTCGAGGGTGGGGAAGGTGAGGAAGGTGCCTCCGAGGAAGAGGGGGTTCCCAAAGACAAAGCTGTCGAGAGTACAGTTCCTGAGAATGGCGCTTTCGGGGACGTGACCCCGAAAATATATTAGTTTTTATTTTTCTTTTATGTGCAAGGGCCCCTTATGGTCGTTGTAAATATGTTTTGTAAAACATTCCATATGAATATAAAGTCTCTTTTTTGCTTTATCCTCAACTTGTGTTGAATTTTATTTTGTTCTCATTTGTGGAAGATTTTGATTGTACAATTCAAATAATCAGTCCGAGTATTGGTTCAGACTCATAACATAATAAACTCTTAGGCTTTTATTGATCAATATAATACCCCTTAAGGTTTTGTTAACCCTCGAGCTAAGCTTAAATCAATTTTGAGCTCGGAATAGTTGGACTCTTGGGTCCGAGTTGAGTGAGAACGAGGTTTTTGACCTCTATATGTTTTGGCCCTTAGGCCCTTTTAAGTTGTCCCTTAGTCTCTTATACATTGGCCCTTAAGCTCCTTAAGTTGGGCTGATTCGGCCTCTAAAATGGCTATAATTTTTCCCTCTTTTAGGCTAAAAGACTTAGTGAAATTTTTTGTATGCCTTAGCATGTGTTTTTTTGTACCCGTTGGGCTTTTCGAAGGTTCGACATATCGGAACCTTATTAGTAACTTGTTTGATAATCGAATACATCTTGAGGTTTTTTCGAAGGCTGATATTATCGAAGCTTTTAAATTATTCGAGGGCTGAATTTATCAAAGCCCTTTAGATTGAGGGCTGAATTTATCGAAGCCCATTATATTTTGCTTTTACCGAGGGTAGCCTGATTTAATTGGTTTTTACAAAGTATTTGAAGGCCTTTGATTTATACCAGAAGTCGAACGTCTTCGAGCCACATTATTTGGGTTGTAGCCTTTTTACACGATCGTAGTATTTAATATGGCTATAGCCTTCGGGTATGTCACTTGGACTTGTTTCCCAATAACTTTTTGAACTTTTTCGAAAGGTTAGTTCTCGAGTATATTGGCCTTGGCCTTTTTTCTAGGGGATGCCTCTTTGAGGTCTTATGAGTCCGGGTTTTTGGTGACTCAGATGTATTGACTGTCAATGACAGTCGCCGAGTATTCAGGGGTGATTTTATGCTTTGTCTCTTGAGCCATTTCCCGTAGGATTATAAGTGTGGAGCTCGTATAATAATAGACTTCTTCAAGACATACAATGTTTTTGATATAAACAAAATGCTTCTTCAAATAATTTGATACATGCGTACATGTTTTGTCGTCGGGGCTCGACTATTCTATATGGACACGATTCATCTGACCGTTTGGCCATTACAAAGTTTTCCTATTGAGGCCCTCTTAGGCGTGATGTATTTTCATTATAAATATAACCTCCAAGGGTGATGCCCCTAATATTCAAGGTTGATTAAAAGTAACCTTGTATACTGTTGAGTTCTCCTTAGGTATCACATAATTGTTTCCTTGTTAAAAACCTTGCCGGTAAAACCCATTTGGGACAAAATCCGATCTAAGGGAAAAAGAGTGCAACACATGCTTTAAAACCTAAGGCCTTCATGTAAAAAAGGTATCTACGGGATAAGGTGACTACGATAGCTTCGATCAAAAATCTGCAATAAGTTAGTTTTAAGTTCAAATGTACAAAAGGATAAAGTTATACCTTAACAGTAGTATCATTTGAGTAATGATATATTCCAATTGTTTGGCAGTTGTTCACCATCCATTGTGCTAAGTTTGTAAGATCCCTTACCAGCAACTCCGAGGACTACGGTCCTTCCCAATTCGGGCCCAGTTTCCCTTCATTCAGGTCTCGAGTGTTGAGGGTGACCTTTCTAGAACTAAGTCCCCGATTCTGAAATGTCGAAGGTTGGTTCTTCTATTGTAGCATCTTTCAATTCTTTTATTCTGCGCGACCACCGAACAAGCATTGTTTATCTCTTTTCATCTAATAACTCGAGGCTAGAAGTCATGTCCTCGTGATTTGACTCCTCTGATGCATGTCGAAACCTGGTGTTGGGTTCTCCGACCTTTACGGGCATGAGGGCATCAGAGCCATATACCAGAGAAAACGGGGTTTCCCTCGTGCTAGACTTCGATGTTGTCCAATATGCCCAAAGGACCTCAGGTAAAACTTCTCTCCATTTTCCCTTTGCATCTTTAACCTTTTCTTCAGGTTTTGAATGATAGTTTTGTTTGTTGATTCGGCCTGTCCATTTCCGGTTGCGTGGTACAATGTCGATAAAATCCTCTTTATTTTATGTGCTTTGAGAAACTCCGTTACCTTGATGCCGATGAATTGCTTTCCATTGTCACATAAAATCTCGGCTGGTATCCCGAATCGGCATATGATGTGGTCCCAGATAAAGTCAATAAATTCTTTTTCTCGGACCTTCTTGAAGGCCTATGCTTCCACCCACTTAGAAAAATAATCAATCATAAACAAAATAAATTTAGCTTTATGTGGGGCTGTTGTTAGAGGGCCGACTATATCTATTCCCCATTTCATGAAAGGCCAGGGGGATAGGACCCAATGGAGTTGTTCTCCTAGCTGATGGATCATCGGTGAAAATCGTTGACTCTTATCACATTTTTTGAGAAATTCCTTAGTATCTTTTTCCATGTTATCCCAGTAGTAACCTGCTCTGATAATTTTGCAAACCAAAGACTCGGCGCTGGAGTGATTCCCACAATCGGTGTCCCCTGGTCCCAAGCATACTGCCAATGGTCCATCGAATGTTCTTCGGTACAATTTTCCATCTTCATCTAATGCAAACCTAGCAGTCTTGGCTAGTAAGGACCTCGATTCTTTGTGGTCCGATTGGAGTTTTCCATTCTTCAAATAGTCGATATACTTATTCCTCTAGTCCCATGTTAAACTTGTTGAATTTATCTAGGCATGGACTTCTTCAACCACAGACCTTAATAATTGGACGATTATCCACGAGACGATGTCACCTTCTTCGACTGAGGATCCCATATTAGCAAGCCCATCATCCTCGCTATTTTTCTCTCGAGGAACATGATCCAGATTCCACTCTTTGAAGGTGCAAAGTTACTTGTAGTTTATCCAAGTACCGTTGCATTCTATCCTCTCGAACCTCAAAACTTTTGTTCACTTGGTTTACCACCAATAGAGAATCGCACTTGGCATCGATGACTTATGCTCCCAAACTTTTAGCTATCTCGAGACCTGCAATTATGGCCTCATACTCGGCCTCATTATTAGTTAATCTTGGAGTTTTGATAGATTGCCTAATGTATCACTTGTGGGTGGATTCAAGACAATGACAAGCCTAGACCCCTTTATATTTGAGGCACCATCTGTGAAAAGGGTCCATACCCCCGATGCTGTACCCGAACTTAGCAAGAGTTCTTTCACTACTTTGGGTACGAGGGTCGGCAAAAAATTGGCTAGAAGTCAGCTAAGATTTGAGACTTGATGGCCGTTCGGGGTTGACATTCGATATCGTACCCACTAAGTTCGATGACCCATTTGGCCAACCGGCTCGATTACTCGGGCTTATGCAAAATATTTCGAAGGGGGTAAGTGGTTAACACAGATATATTGTGACACTGAAAATATGGTTTAACTTTCAAAATGCTCTTATCAGTGCAAGTGCTAATTTTTCTAAGTGAGGGTGCCTAGTTTCAGCATCTCCTAGAGTTCGGCTTACATAATAAACAGGAAATTACGTACCTTGCTCTTTTCGAACTAGTATCACACTTACCGCTAGGACACTACTAAGTATAGATAAAGTTTTTCATCTACCATCGGGGTGTGAAGCAAAGGCGATCTCGACATATATCGCTTCAATTCTTCTATGGCTTGATGACATTATGGGGTCTATGCGAAATCCTTTTTCTTTTTGAGTAAGGAAAAAACCCGATGATTCCGATCCGAAGACCTCGAAATGAATCGACCCAAGGTATCTATTCGCCCTATTAGACTTTGCACGACCTTCAAACTATCCACGATCATGATATCATCGATAGCCTTGATCTTACCGGGGTTGATTTTGATACCCCGATTTGACACCATAAAGCCAAGGAACTTACCCGAGCCAACTCCGAAGGCACATTTTTTCGGGTTAAGCTTCATGTTTTATTGCCTCAAAATTTTGAATGTTTCCTGAAAATGAAATAAATTGTCCTCTGCGCGCAGGGACTTAACCAACATATCATCAATGTAAACTTCCATTGTTTTTCCTATTTGTTCTTCGAACATTTTGTTAACTAGGCGTTGGTATGTAGCTCTTGCATTCTTTAGCCTGGAGGGAATTGTGTTGTAACAATAAGTTCCAAACATAGTAATAAATTAAGTCTTTTCCTAGTCCTCTGGGTTCAGCTGAATCTGATTGTACCGGGAGTAGGCATCAAGAAAAGTTAGGATCTCGGGGCCAGCCGTTGCATCTATCATACGATCAGTGTTTGGCAAAGGGAAAGAATCTTTTGGACATGCTTTGTTCAAGTCCTTATAATCAATACACATTCTAATTTTTTTCCCTTTTTAGGAACTACAACTACGTTGGCTAATCACTAGGGGTACTGATCACGCCCAACTATGCCTTATAAAAGGACACGCGGACGTTGCAAATATAACCCGAGTATTTGTGCCCAGATGTCGAATCCACAGAGAATTAACCTATCAATTACTTTTGTTGGACTTACTAAATTCTTTAGAAGCAACTTCCCCAAATGTTGTAACAACAGTTGATGGTGTTTCGAATAACTAAGACTGAAAGTAAATAAACAGTTGTAAACTAAATATGCTTGAGTTGTAAACAATAATGAGAAGGTTCTAAGGTAGTGATTTCCCCTATTGAGGGAATTACTTCCGGTTATGTTTCATATAGATTCACCAAAACATCTCTATCAATCATGAACACTCTTTTTACCGTAAATCTCTCCCGAGTAATCGCGATAATTTACTAGATGCACTCTCCCGAGATACGCTAGCTGACTTTGTTTATTACAGCTCACTTTAGATTGCACCCAAGGCTTCGTTATCCCTAATCCCGCCTTTAAACCTGCAGTTATAGATCCCTCTTATACTTTGGGAGTGATGTTATTCAACAATTACCTAAATATGCACTCTCTTCCGAGTTATGAACACTAAATAGGCACAGCTAATTGAGGATCCTTTCAATTAACTACAACAAACATATAGTTGAAAAAATAGAGATTAAACTGACAAACTATCTTAACATAATCAAGAAGTTCATCCTTCAATAGGTTCCATCAAAACCTTAGATTAAAGTAATTAGCTACTCATAACAACATAAGGATAAACTACGAAAACATTCATAATTGAAAATTGCAAGAAAATCGAAGAGCTAAAGAACTATGATGTTTTTGGGTGATCTCTCACACTTGTTTATCTTGCAAAAGTAAACTCAAAATAAGCCTATATTATCTTGGGCGAGTTTCTACACCTTATCAGGGTTTTACAAAATATTTTCCCGAATTTACACTTTAACCCCCAAAAATTCTGAGTTTTGAACATGCCGCCTCGGCCGCGGCATCGACCGCGAAGCAATCTGTCTCCAACCACGGCGTGGACTGCGGTGGAAACCGCGGGGAGCACTATTGGGCCTTTTGTCTCTGCTTTCCTTCTCTTTTTGCTCTTTTGTGTTCGGGTACTTCTCGAGTGGGTGTTTTTTTCACGTTATTGCCTCTAAACACTTCATGTTGCTTCCTCACATCTTATATTCCCTGCGAAACCAATTAGTATCAATTAAAGCATTTTATTGGTAACTTACATTACAAAACAACAACAAAGCATGGTCAATTATGGTGTAAATAACAACTATATAGCCTATTATCAACACCCCACACTTAAATTATTGCTAGTCCTCGAGCAATTCACCATACTCCATAAAAATTCATTCCCTATGCTTTTCCCTCAACGACTCACACCATGAACATTTTACAAGAGTTACACCTAGTAATGAGCAACTTTCACCTCAAGAATCAAGTTTTTCGTACCTTGCAACATTTGTACTTACTCAAACCACTCTACACAACAGTCAAGATGCACCTTTCCTTTGTGAATCACATGCCCTCACATCACACAAGAGAGTAGTTCCATATATATAATGATAGTGATAACAATTAGGAACTCAAATAGACAGAATTCACTCACTCTCCAAAAAGAACATTCACATGCCACAAAGATGCTCCATAGGCTTTCCCCTAGTGTAGTGCTCGACTAATCGAGCCCCACTCAGTCTAAGATCAATCGGACTTTATTTGGTTGTAATGTAGACTAAGGGACGGGTATGATACATTTGGATATAGTGACTAACCTCCTTAAGCACTTTTAATACAATTACATTGAACTTCAAGATCATCATTTTGTAAACCAACACTTCACCACATTTATTTAAACATCCCCATACATTAGGTGCAATTTATACAAGTTACCACTTATTAATCACTACAAAATATATGAATTTTTTTTAATTATTTTTTTTAGTGGTGCTTCTCTTTTTACGCATCACATTTTGCACATTTTCTCTATTTCCATGGTTTCACTTCAAAACCAGACCACCACCCCACACTTTTATTTTTGCATAATCTCAATACCATTCTAGTGCTTTGTGATAGGGAGGAAAATTGGTTCAAATAGTAGGCTATTCAAACAATTGGGTAAGGTTCACATTGTGGTTGCCAAAGAAACAGGCTTATAGGCTCAACGGGGTTAACTAAGATGTAATACATTCAGGTGGGTTCACTTTATATGTCTGGCTCAAAAAAGAAATGCCTATATCACTTCTAAAACTGAATGAAGCTACTATTTCGCTTTGTAAACACACAGGGCAAGTTCTAGGCATCAAATGTACATCATGGAACACAATAATACTCACACCCACATGGCACATGACTCACTCCGGATTAGTTTATCAAGAAATTCTCTTTTGAGTGTTCGAGTTAGTTACAAACATACAAATTTTAAGGCATTCAAACAAGATTCAACCCTTGAAGCTAAGCGCTACACTCTAGCGTCTATCATGTTCAGGTGTAAGAACGCTAAGGGTTTTTCTTCTTCAAATTTAAGCTCGTCGCCCATTAATCCTAACCTAAAAAAAATCTACCTATACCCGGTTCAAGCTAAACCCTTGAAAAAGAACCGTGGCCGAAAGAAAAACCAAGGGGGAGTTACTACACTACCTAAAAAAAATTAAAAAATCTTTTTGGTATTTTCTGTAGACTAGCTTTCCTGTCTAAAGAATCCGTCATTAGGAAGAGTCTTTATATTTCCATTTTTTTTTGTCTCTCGACTTAGTCCCTCAAGAACCCCGCCGAAAGAGATCCATCGTCGAGTCAAGTTGCTTTTACTGTAACTTCCTAACACAAAACAACTGCTACTCCATTCCTAAAGCAACTAACACAAAAACACAAAGCAACTAACAGATAATATTCACAAGTACAACATACAACGAAGTTCCCCCACCCCACACTTAAAAATAAGACATATCCCCATGGCTTAACAATATAAAAAGCAGTGAGGTAAAGGAACTTCCCTGAAGGGTCACTCTTGATCTGAAACTGTGTCTGGGTTCACGTGGCAGGCGCGTCCCAGAGCTCTCAACCAGCCCATGAACTTCTTTTCTGACTTCACCTGTCAGTCAGCCACAACATCAATGCGGGTACCCAAGCCAGCGACGGAGGTCCGCAGTTCAGTCATCTCCTGCTCCCAAGCAGCCATGCGAGTACTCCGGTGTGGCTGTGATGAGCCGGCCTCGTCCCCTCTAGGAGGGGCTGTGATCTCTGTAGCTTCAGCAGCATCAGCATCAGCATCATCCTCAGACTCAGATTCAGACTCATCAGACGAGTCATCATTGTGTTGTACCAGCCTTCTTCCCTCTTGCCCAATTTTTCTCGCCCGGAAAGGGGTTTTGATAGGTAATTTCCCGTCAACCCAAGAGTTCTCAAGAACATTAGCAAGGTGGAAGAGACGGGTGATAAGTGAAGGGAAGTAGTGTCCTTTGATTATTTCGGGCGATCGGATGAAGATTTCTTCAAAGAGGAATCGGGCGACATCAAACCCTTGGTGGGTCATGAAGCAGTATATCATAGTGGCCCGTAGCCCATTTACATTGGTGGTATTGCTGGATGGCAGCAACCGAGAGGTGATGACAGTGAGCCAACATTTGGCCTCCCAATTAAGAGACTTAGAGTGTAGAGTCGTCGGTTGTGCTACCCATTTGGGTTGTCTGCCAGGTATACTGATGACCTCCAGAAGTCTGTCCCAATCAACCCGCTGGGCGACTAGCCATGATGTAGTGATCGTCACCCGTAAATGTGGGGATGCGATACACTCTATGTATGACCTCTATATAAGCATTAACTCGGGTACTACGCACAGTCACCACCCTGTCCTCGTATTCTGGCAGGTTGGCATAGAACTCCCGCACTAGCTGAATATTGGCTTCCTCGGGGGTCTCATAAAAGATGTCTAGATGACACCTCCGTAGCTCAGCAAACATATTGGGATATTCCGTCACCAATGCCTTCCTATCGATATGGACCTCAGGGAGTAACTTCTGGGCAAGTTTCTGATTGTACCTCGCCTCTGCCTCTTCAGAGATGAACCGAGTGCTATCAAAACGTGGTGCACTGGTTTGGCCCCTAGCTCATGAGGAGCCTCCCGGGCCACTAGCAGAGGACCCGGTGTTCCGTCTCTTACGTGAAGAACTCATATCACCAGTCAAAATAGAGAAACGCGTATTAGGATGAGCCTAAAATGGGTGACTATGGGTGATTACTCAGACTTCACCACAACCATGTCACAACATCTCATTATAACTTCATTGAGGCAATTTCTCAAACACATTGTGGGCATGGCAATTATCTCCATATTCATGGACCATGCGAATGAAGAACACATCCCCAATTCAAACCTTCACTACACCTACACACTTGCTACAAACAATCACCCACCAACAACATCATTCCAAACGAGCAAAACACAACCCCTTCACCAAATATATGCGAAAAACGAAATTACACTAAAAAGAAGAAAAAAAAAACTAAACAAAACAAAATCCTATCACTAAAACTACGTTAGAACAGCATTACTAGCGTAATACAACAACACAAAATAGAAAGAAGAGAGAAGGGGGTCAGAAACATACCTCAGGGGGGAGAAGATGGTAGTGATTGTGAAGGAGGAAGAAGAAGAAGAGAGTATGGAGGGGAGGGTTAGGGTTTAGAAAGAGAGGGGTTTAGGGATTTTGGGG